>WAAB01011267.1:0-165612 GCA_013389865.1 Piaya cayana
ATAAGTAAATAAATAAACAAAAAGTTTACTTTATGTATATTAGAAGCATCAAATATAGTTTTTACCCAATGATTTTTACTATCCTTTATGGAAAATTGAGTTTTTACTTTTATTTCCTTTGAAAGATCTTTGTTAGTCACTCCCAGAAATCAGATCCTCAACTAACAGAAAATGATCCAATACAGAAAATCTTTTGCTGTACTTGTTGCAGTCTTCCAAATTAGCCAGAGAAATCCTCTCTACTGCTCTGAACAACATCCCNTAGAATTTATACTCGCTGGTTTTTGTAGGATCTTATGCCTTTTTTAGAAGGGCATCCAATTCAGTGTTGAATTGTAAAATAAAAAGATTATTATCTTTGCTTTGAAGACTTTGTCCTTTTTAATATTTTAGCAGTGAATGACTGTTTCTCACAGTATATTTTGAAACCAAAAAGAAATTTGAGAGTGACATAAACATGTGAATCTGTGATTAATTCAGCAGAACCTTTTGTCCAAGAAAAGTTGTTCAAGCTGTCAATTTATTTCATCAAGACAGATTGATTTCTTATTTGTTAAAGAAGATTTAAAGAATACTTTAAAAATTCAAGAAAAAGTCATGGATTCCAACTCCATTCAAAGTCTCTTTTCCCCCCTTTCTTTGTAAAGAGAGGTATTCTTTGCCTTTATTTATTCAACGGTGCGGGTAAGCCTTAGGTAATCATTGTAGCATATTTTGCAATAGCTGGAATGCAACCTTGTCTCTCTGTTTCTCTTGCAAAAGTATTTGTCAGGTGATGACCTCAAGTAAACAGCTCTGAACATTTTCCACACTTTAACCCAGGTTAGGTTTTACAGTATCTAACTTTTTAACATCTGATCACTGGATCTACGGTCTTCTACATCTGAATCAGTCTGTATCTTTGGTTCCCTTTAAAGTCAGTGGAGGCACTTGAAGCATGAGATCTCTTACATACCAAGCAGACATCCTAAGAGAAAGCCACGGTCAGTGTTGTTTCTTTTACACATTTTCTCCCATCAACCAAAAATAATTTTTTGGATTTCCATTGCAATGCCAGATTTCTAAATACATTGTCAGTAATCAGTTTACAAAAATGTTCTCCACAGATAACTAAAGGATTGCTGCACAAAAAAGACAAAACATTAACACACATGTATTTGTCTATAGTAAATCATGTAAAAATAAGTATTCCAGAAATCAAATTCTGCCCTTCTCTCAGCCAAGAAACATACTTGTTGATGAACAAGCAGAAGAGACATTGCGGAGTTGATTTAAGCCTTTTCTCTCCATTTATCACAAAAATTACTTGTAGAAGACATTTTGGTACATAAATTTTTTTTCAAAAACTAGTTATTGTCTATGGATAACTGAAAAAGACAGTGTTGTTAGGTTCACATAGTAATAGATACCCTCTTCTCTAGCATATAGCTACTGAAGAGATTTAGTCTGGGGGAAAAAAAATCCCATGACCAAATTTATAATCCCTTTCCAGCTGTCAGTTCTGGAAGTGGAAATTCAGTGCTGTAGTTTTCTTATCTTACATCTAACTTGGAGTACAGGTTTTGTTTGACCTAGCAGGTGTTTTCATATAGCAGGAAAAATCTGCTGAGGTGGACAAAATAATCTTGTCAAGGTTTTGCAGAATAATTACAGTCTCATTATAATGAGCCACTGTAAGTCCTGTGCTCATTGAGAAAAACAATTCTAGTGCTTTCAACTACCCAGTATTTCCACTCCAAGTAACAGCAGCTACACCAACAAACGTATCTTGAGTTGAAATAAACATTGTTATTGAACGAAATATGCCAGTAATTTAGGGACCGCATACAGGTCATTTGTCATCCTCCCTTCAGCACACTGGGCTCAGTGTTTAAAAAGCTAGTTCCTTGGAATATGAAAATTTCTGCCACAATCTAACTTGTGTTCCCATTACATGATGGGGCAAGTAGGAAATGAAATTTCCTGTTAAAGAGGAAAGCCAATCCAAGAACCACAAACTTTAAAGTTTCTTAATAGTTGTGTAGTTACCACACCACACCATTTGTTAAAATGAGTTGAATTTAACTTATTTCAACTATTTCTAAGAGGCTTATTTGTATTTTGCGCATCCAAAAAGAATGCACATCAGTGAAAATAATTTCTTTAGAAGGTATGCACTGACGTTTTCTGGTTTATAGCAAACTCCAGTTCTGCTGTGAGAGGGACAGGATCCAACAGGCTCTCTGAGGATTCTGGCTAACAGACAGTCCATGTCATAGGACAATGTGATCCCTTCTGTGTGCAAAAGATTTAACTTGGCACAGCAAAGCACTTAGAAAAGCACCTTACAAATTTTAAGGACTCCTGTATGAGTATCTTTACTGGAAGGAAATGGCACATAATACCGTTAATACGAGTAATGAATACAATGTTAATGCAGAGAATGTAATAAGATGAGTTAAAAAGCTGAAAAAAATCCCCCAACTAACTCCAGGTTTAAAACTGGGAGATAGTAGACACTTTTAGAAAGTGTATTTCAAGTGGACTTCTACTGAGAGACACCGTAGGGACAGAAGTGAATGGCAGAAGAAGAACTGTAATTCCCTCGTGCTAAAGGAAGACAAAAACAAGACTACCAAAAAAAGTGCTCTCAATGTACTGGGGACTTAAACTGTTGCTTTACATAATCTTTGCTCAGAAAAGCCTGAAGCTTGTTGAATGTACAAATGCAAGCTGCAGACTGCGTGGCCACAGCCGGCGTAAATGACTACACCTAACATATGCCATTCACAACAAACAAAATCTCTGAAGGAACCCAAATAACAAACTGGTTGAACATGCACTTCTGTGTACCCTAGCTGTTTATTACGATGTCCCAGACAAGGGACATTAACAACTGGCTGTGCTTGATTCAGACTCTATTCTCTCCTTTAGAAGTAACGCTGAATAACCAGCGCACAACCTATTTTAAGAAAGCCCAGGTACACACACAGACACACACATACACACCCACCTTGGTTCCCGTGTAGAAGTCATCTTTTGACCTGCTACCCATAAAAGGGAACTGCATGTGTGTATGAGTATCTATGCCCCCAGGAATCACCAACTTGTCGGTTGCTTCCAGCACAACAAGTCCAGTGGGTGGCTCAGGGTTTAGGTTTGGTCCCACTTGCTGCACCACTCCATCTTCCACGTACACATCAGCCACCACAGAGTGGTCATCATTCACGACTTTCCCCCCCTTGATCAAAAGTCTCTGCTGAGCCAGTTTTGAGGGTGGCACGGGAGCCTAGAAGGCAAGAATGAGGCTTCAGTGCAGAAAGCTGCTCTTGCCTGAGAGTATTTAACTGCCCACCCTTCTCCCAGGGCAGCAGATTACCTCCAAATGGCACTGAATACACACCATGCAGTGTTATTTAAACAGACGCAGAGGGAATTGTCCCCACTGCCCTTGGCAGCTCCACCCACCACCTCCTGTGGAGTACCAGTGCCCAGTGAATGCAGCGATCGGGTGTACAGGCTAGTGGCAGAGAGCTGGCTGCTGGACCCTTCTGCTCCAGAATCTTTGCCTGGAGAAAGAGGGGTCAGGCTTCCAGAAGGATGCAACTAGCTTCTCATTGCACTCACTACAGTCTACCCTGAACACCCCAGGATTTCAAACATGCTCGGTTGTTTTGAAAATTTGATCATTCCTTGGCTTCTGATGCCCAAAGGTGATCTCTTTGCAACAACATGTGAGGAAATCAAAGGTAACCCAAGCTCTCCACAGAGGTGTCTATGGACCCCAAGGCTGACCCAAGCCCTCACAGAGCTGACTGGGAGCCCAAGGATAACCTGAGTGCCCTGCACCAGTATCTGGGTAACCTGTGGTCCCTCTTAATGCAGAGGACCCAGGAGAGTGCAGAGCAGCAATGATCTAAGTGTCACATCCAACTCAGTTGAGTCTTTACAGACCAGTGTGGTGGGGTCTGCTCTTCTGCACAGGATTGAGCCACCACAGTGACCACCAGCATCTGCATCTAAGGTGTTTCTCAGTAGAAGATACGGGGCTTAATCCTCAGGACCCAAACAGTGACCCGACCTCCTAATGCCACTGCTTGAACAGCACACCGGGCTAGGGAGAGAGCTGTTCGGGGGTCTCGGGAAGCTATTGAGCCTCTCCTCACTGTCTCATAAAATGGCCTCAGCGGCAAGGGGATCCTGGGGAAGAACCCAATGAAACATCCTTCTGTAGCTGTTGCCTTGCCCTGCTCCCCACCGCCCCCTGCATCCCCCTGTGCAGCTATTGCACAATCGCTGCCCCTCGTAAAGTTACTGCGCAGTTGCTGGGGGCCCCACAGAGCCCTGTAGCAACCCCTGAACCTCCTGGGTTGTGCCCAGCCCCTCTGCCTCTTCCCCAGTCCTGGGGCAGCGGAGCACGCCAGGCAATGAGATCCAAGGGAAAGCAGGGCTTCTGCAGTGGGTTTCACAGTGCTGGTGTGACATTGGCTGGGAGAGGCAGCTTGTGTGTTTCACAATATTGACCCACAAAAAGATGTTGGAAAGTAAAATTAAGACGGCTAGAAAATGAGCTAAAACTTGAAGCAGATGAAGAGGAAAGACCTGCTCTACACCACCCCAGAAGCGCCTGCTCTATGCACTTGTGCCACTTCACTCCTCCAGCAACCTGGAGTGTGCAGACTCAGCAGGGACACTGCTCAAGCGTGTTCTCCAATCTGCTGAGCACCAGCATCTTCATCCCCTTGACCTCTTCCCAGCTTCAGAAGACGGGATATTGACTCTGAAGACCATGATGGGGCGTGCACATTATGCCAAAAAGACATTTAGACAAATTACACCGGATCTGGAAAATGCTTCCCTTCCCACCAGGATGTCAACTGTGTTCCTTCTGTCCCAGTGGACAGGAAAACAGTACAAGAAGTTTGCCTTTGTATCTGCATGTCCCAAATCTTTTGCCTCACCTTTGTACTATGGGACAGAGATTCGCTGGGGTTCGTCGCACGACACTGTGACAGAAGAGGTCAAAACTAGTTTAGAAGACCAGGACAGAAAATGAGAACAACTGAAAGTGAAATGTCCCAGAGCTCTTAGGGCAGTTTTGTCATGCTGAACAGACAGGAAAGGGTAAGCTGCACCTACCCTATCTACTGTACTTAAAACTGGTAAAAAGTTAAAGGTTAAGGTGCTGTGATGGGAATTCAGGCAGGAACTCTGGCTCACTAATTAAAATGGTGTTGATGAGCCAGGAACAGATGAAATTCAGCAATGTGTTTATTCAGATGAAGAGCAGGGGAAGAAAGATGTAAAAGGGAAATCAAACTATGTTCCTCTAAGACTGTTAGAGAATGAGAAGTGGTCTAGGTGGGCACTGAAATGGGGTAACAGGGCTATGCTTTGAATCTCTGCTGCTTAGGGAGCAAACATATTTCACCCACCATGCAGATGGGCACCTGAATAGCTGGGCTGCCAGGATCTGAGCTGGGTGTTCCTCAGGTACAATAGTTTCACTTTGTCTAGAAGAAGTGACGTTTGCTAAATGAGAAGAGGGGTGAAAGAGGCAGAAGTTAATTCGACCACATGCAGTCACAAGGGGTGAAGCACTCAAGTCTGTATGCCTGCCAATGGGTATTTAATGACTCCAAGTAGAACAGCATCAATAAATTATTAAGTACTTATTAGCCAAGAGACTTCACCCTGGAAGTCCCACCTCAGTGCCAAAACTGCCAACCTAAAGCAGTCACAATCTTACTATTTCTCCCAGGCCAAAGAATATTGAGTTATTTCTGAAAAATGAGTTTCTACATGACAGACCTAGATGATCACCTACAGGTTTATGTTCTTGGTCTAGTGGCAGTGCTAAACTGTTCCTGCTCAAATCCTTCACCCAAATTAGGGAGAATGAGATTTGGAGGCAGGCCTGCTGCATCACAGTAAACTGAATTATAGTAAATGCCAAGATATTCAATTCCCTTTTTCTGTTGTGCAGGAAAGAACTGATGATTCTGTGATTTGACACTTAAATGCATGAAGAGTAGCACAGCTCAGAATTCTATTTACCTCTGTTTCTGAATGTCATTGGGCTTGAGCTTTGTCTTTCTTCCTGATTTCCTCCTGGCTAATTTAGACTTTGTGGATCCTATACATAAGCATCTAAACATTCCTATCAGTAATTTCATGCCCAGCTCAGAGCTGCAGGTTCAAAAACCAGCAAGGTAATTGAGTATCAGGCCTTAAAATGCTGTGCCTAGGAAAACTAAATTTATCCCACAGGTGGTTTTAAACACATTAATTAGGTTAGTGGCAAATAATGACGTACTGTTCAAGCAGCCCTTTTATTTAGTCCATTTGGACCAAAAAGATAAAATCATATCAGACGCATTCATGTACATTTAGTAAGTATTTGGTATTTCACAGCTTAGATGTCCCTGGAAAGAATGGTCTGAAATACCCACTGTGGGACAAAAATAATCCATGTGATACCACGAGAAGACAGCTGGCCCCATACTTCCTTGTGGTCACTGAATAAGTGCTGCTGCTTCAACAAGGCCTTTGACTCCTAATTGGCTTTGAAACCTTTACTCACCTCAAAACTTATTCTTTTCTTTGAACAAGGTAAAACAAATTTTTGCTCTGTAAACTGTGACTGCACTGTTGTACTGGTTTGGGCTAGAAGACAATTACATTTTTTCACAGTAGCTTGTAAGGGGCTCTGTGGTTTTGGGCTATGGATTTCTGCTGAAAGCAGTGTTGATAAGACAATGATGATGTTATTGCTGAGCAGTGCTTTCACAGAGTCAAAACCTTTTCCGTTTCTCCCATCACTGTGGTGAGTAGGTGGGAAGGTGCACAAGAAGCTAGGAGGGGACACAGCTGACTCCAACTGACCAGAGGGACACTCCAGACCATACCATGCAGTAGTCACCAATAAAAGTTGGGAGAAGGAAGGGAAGCAGTGTGGGGGGTACACAAAACACCTTCAGAGTGATGACATTTGTCTTCCCAAGTAACTGTTATGCATCATGGAGCCCTCATTTCCTGAAGACGTCTGAACACCTGTCTGCTGGTAGGAAGTAGTGAATTAATTCCTTATTTTGCTTTACTCGCATGTGCAGCTTTTGCTTTACTTATGAAATTGTCTGTAGCTAAACCCCCTGAGTTTTCGCACTTTTACACCCTTCCAATTCTCTCCCCAGCCTGCTGGGGATGAGTGAGTGAGTGAGCAGCTGTGTGGTGCTTAGCTACCAGCTGGGGTTAAACCACAACTGTGCAGAGAATTTTCCTGTTGAGAAACATTTACTCATCCTAAAAATATTACACAGTATTTCAATTTAATGAGAGACAGTGCAGAAAGTCATCAACTGCAACCTTGAACTAGAATATTATGCTAATGCCTTTGTGGTCTGCAGCAAAGTAAACAATCCTGGAGATGTAAATGTTGGAAATATTTAGTGTAGCTATCACAGACGTATGATCAAAGAGGTTTCTCAGTAAGCTAATGATTAACTTAACTGATTTAATTTTAAGATGAAGTACCTTGAAGAAAACCCAATCCACATCATTCATTTACCAAAAGAAAATAATTAAGCAAATTAAGGTTCACAAGAAACAGACAACATTCAGAAGATCTTGAGTACACCTTCTGAAGGTCATGATGACGAAGACACCATCAGTTTAAAATCTCTTGGGACACAGTCACTCACCTCCCCCCGGAGCCTTTAGCTGCTACCCTCCAGCATAAAAAGCTACTAATTTCTGTCTTCTGCTGTAATTATCTAATCTTATTCTTATCCTTCCTACTGTATCCTATTTCTGAAAAGTCTTTCTTATCATTACTCAGGCTTTTTCTTAAGCCAAATATTCATACTGGCATTAAAGCCTGAAGTAAAAGTTTGTGGAATAGAGATCTATCTCAAAATGCCAGAGATGCAGACAAATGGGCTTTTGGACAAATAATAAGGATCTTTTGTGACCAGTTAGACTGATGATGAGCAGTAGGGAGAAAGTTCAGCTAATGAATATATATTATTAATCATATTTTCCTTTTTGACAACTTTCCTCCAATGAAGAATGACTGGATTATGAAAATTTTCAACTCAAGCAAATTAACAGAAAAAATACCACTGACCTTCAGTAATGCTGGATAAAAGCACTTGGTTTCATAGAACCAGTGTAAAAATGTGTTAGTTTGAGGTGAACTCTGGTTTTGCAGGAGGGACTCAATGGTTACCTCTTCATCTATTTAGGAAGTCAGAAGGACTTTGAATACTCAGTAGGTGTTCATCTGCAGTTCCTATAAAGAATCTGTAATGCCTGTTCACCTTGATTTACTTTCAAGCATACCTCTTTTTTGCAGTGGCAATTTAATATTCAACAATATCAGATGTTCTACATGCAGTTCTACCTGGAAAGTCTTCATAATTGTGATAGAAGTCAGGTGTCTCTCGTGAAAGCTTTGTAACTAGTTTTCTATACTATTTGGTGCTACTATCGTGAGATTGATTTTCAGACAAAGCAGTTGGTGACATTTTAAAATCTAATCTCTAAAGGCTTCTTCAGTTATAAACACTTAGCAAAACTAGGAAGTATATCCTGATGGCTTTCTATAATAAAGCAAGATGAAGAAAAAAAAAGACTAGGAAAGGAGTTGCTTCTTGCAGCTCCATGTCATCTGCACAATTATAATTATAAATAAACTCTTGCCATAAATACTGGGCCACATCCAAGCTTTTCCCAAATATATATGAAATGATGATGCAGCCCATTAACATCCAGCCTTGGACTGGATGAAGGAAGGCAGCCAAGTTTGCAGCATGTGCTGAAGACCATCTTATTTTAATAAAGCAACAACAGTAACTATTCAGTCTCATTTTAATAAGTGCTTCCTGATCAACACAAAATGAAAGATCACAAACAGCACAACCAAGGGATAAAAAACAAACAAACCAGGAACCAAGCAGAGCAGCATCTAAGCAATCATAATACTATGCTGTTTTCAGTTTTTGTTATTCACTTTCCCTAGTGGCTTACTAGGGGTCAAATAAAATAGCCAACTTATAGAAATCCATGAGACCAAAGACAGTTCAGCTCAGGAGTTGAAGTTCTAGCTTTCAGGACTCATCAGATGTATCAACTGCTTCCTGGTGGATAATCTTAAGTCAAAGAAGACATTAATAGCTGGGATTTTTCAAAACCTCAAGAAACAACCACAAAGCACAGTGATTAGCTGCCCTTAGAAAGTGTTATTTTTACTAATAAATTACCTGGGGAAAAAAACGCTGCAAAGTGCTATTCTATTGTTTTGGATGGTTCTCAAATACATCTCTCTTTTGAAGGAGCATCAAGTCAGAATTCTAACTGCTGCCCAGCATACCAGGCAAAAGAAAGCAAAAGTGAACACCTCTGTTCCTTGTCATATCACTGTAGAAATTAGACATAGCTTTGTGACCTACCCCATTGTCCTGTACATTGTTTTTGCTTTTGTTTCTCACCTGATGCTCTAGAACAACTTCCTTGAACTGTGTCTGTCAGGATTCTTCATTGACCATAAGAAAGATGACATGTTTAAAACAATAAATGCTACCAATTGTTCTTGCTTTATTTTTTTTACACCTGGATAAGTAGCTAAGTTTATTTCTGCATTTCTGCTAGCATTCCTTCAGATGCAAGTATGTGGATGCAAAGGACCAAATACAATTCTGCTAACTTTACTCTCTTACACCTCTGTAGCACCATAAGTCAACAATGCTGGGACAAAACTCGGAGATTTCTGGTCTTGACTCAGACACATGTCATTTCAGGGATCTTATTCCCAATTCCTTAAAACAAGCTTATTCCTTTGTCCTTTACATTTTGCGTAAGAAAGTATTATCATTTGTTATGAAGTACACCTTGAACCAGAACTTTTCCTTCTTATGCATTCCTTATTTTACACACCTTATCCATTCTGTTTAATTTTTCTTTTAGGGGGTAGGGTGTCCTACTATTGTTTAACTCAAGAAAGAACTCCTTTGCACAATATAATAGATTATACTCCTTTAGAGTTTCTAGTCCATTTTATTATACCTCTCCAATCATCCAATTATAACTTCTTAGGAAAAGCTAACTACAGTGGTCAAATCCCAAAGGAAGACAGAAGGAAGGCAGTTTCAACTATGGATGTGCTTACCGTTTCATACTTTCAGTGACTTGGCAAAGGGACAGACGCCTCCTTTATCCTTTCAGAACACACCCCTTTTGGAGCAACTGGATTGTAGATGATAGCCTGGAGATGTTCAGCTACCAACTGCTTATTTTCAGAAACTCACAGGTGAGGAAAAGAAGAGAAACAGCAAAAAGAAAAAACCACTAACCTAAATAAAAAACCCCCCAACCAACAAATCCCCAAAGCCTTCAGAAGTACAGGAAGACTACTAAAGTCGTTAAAGATTTACAAAAAATGTGCAGTACTTCCTCAGGACAACTGCAGGAGTCAAGTAACTACAGGAGAATGAAACATTCACTTTTCAGATAGCAAGCAAAAACTCAACAGTTAAACCCACAATTAAGTTTGACCTGCAGTAAGTATTTAATGTAAGGACTCACTGAGAGAGTATGTGCCCCCCAAATTTGAGCTGTAATTTTCCTAGACTGAAACCAACCTTTGCCACAAGTTCTTGCTCTGGCATTTGGATAGAAGTAGAATGCAAGATAATGTAACTAATTCCAGCATCCTCTCCAGGAACCTGATTTTAAAGAAGAGTTATTGGCAATACTTGCTGAACTTTCTACTGAAAATGGACTTCACTCTGGAAACAAAACAAGCCCTTGTAGCATTGGAGGCTAAGTCAGGCCCCCCTTAATGTTTCAATGCAAATCAAACGACAAGAAAAGCATCACATGTTGAAAGGAACAATGATAACCTCCTTCTATGCTTCGAAAGGTCTACATGAGGAGAAAACTCACCTGACAATAACCTACATTCTTCAAAGCTTTCAGATGAAAATGACGTGCTACAGAAAATAATTCCACAGTAAACCATTCTGACTTTTCTTCAAAATGCCCTGGTACTGTGGCACAGCTAAACCAAGAATCACTTAAAACAGTGATTCAAGCAGCTCCAAAATAAAAAATGATAACAGAAGCCTCAGTAAAAAACCCACAAACTTAAACCCACACCCCTGCCCAATCTCCCCCCAAAACAAAGGAAAACTAATCACCATTAATCAAGATTTCATCACGCCCTTTAGATTCATAGAATCATAGAATAACCAGGTTGGAAGAGACCCACCGGACCATCGAGTCCAATCATTTCTATCAAACACTAATCCATGCCCCTTAGCACCTCAAGCACATCATCCACCCATGCCTTAAACACCTCCAGGGAAGATGACTCAACCACCTCCCTGGGCACTAAGGGAAAAAAAAAAAAACAAACCCAACAAATTAGCCTCATACAAATATGAATTTTATTTACAATTTTCCAAATTCTCAATCAAATCCAACTTCTTGGTTAAATGTGTAGCATTTCTCCTTTAAAACAAATAAAATGTTTCTTTTTACATTTGCAATATGGAGTCCATAGGTACATGCTATTTGGGGCTTCCAATGGAACAAATTAAAATCACTATGTGCACATATAACACCGAAGGTATTTTGTGAAGAATCTTTCATCAAAATGTATCTGCCTCGGTGATGAACATTTTCGTAGTCACTTTCTAATGACAAGTAGTTAGGAAGGTTTAAAACCCTATTTTACACCAGGACATACTGTTTGCGTACATTTCAAGGTGTGTTACCATGTTCATATTGCAAAGTTGCCTGCTCTATAAGCAATGCCACTGAAATCAGACTAAAGATTACCTACAGATTTAGATATTATTCAATGTGAATAAAAATGGCCATTGATGACTTTTACTTGGGTATGTGTAATTATGGGCCAAATCTGTACCTTATCTGGTACCTCTGCAATGTGATTTGTTCTGAAACTTGAAACCACATGGGTAATTATAATAAAATCTTTTACAACTGTATTGCACATAATTTCCTCAAAAGCACAAATCTACACAACTGTATCCTGAACTCAGAATTTACGCGCTCGCTCCCATGAATAAAATGAATCAGATGGTAAAATTGTTTATTTTTCTCATCCCAGCATCTGTGAAAGAAGAGGGAAGATATATACACTTTGGAATCCATTCAATTATTTCTTCTGCATGTGATTTGTACTTCAGAGATGAGGATTTTTAAAAAATAAAATAAAAAGCCAGACAGACCTTGGATTTATCTTTAAAAGTACCTTAAAAACATAACAAAAACTCGATTTAATTTTGATACATATTAAAACATTTTAGTCAGTTCTGCCAGACAGCATAACACTACAGAAATGCACAAGACTTTAAACATGCTTTAAAATGACATTCAACAAAGTATTTAAAATTTAATAAATAGCATACAATCACACACAAATACATTTCATACTGGATCTTTAAGCCTACTAAAAACAGACTGGCAAAGAATAAATAAAACAGTAGTTGACATTTTTGTTTTTAAAAGGTGTAGATTCCTGTTGTCACATGTGTAGCCACATATTAACCTGCTTATCACAAAATTGGATATTATGAGCTTTTTTCCCACTGATCTGTTTCGCTCCAACATGTAATATGATTAAAAAAATACACTAAGAGGGATTTCTTATTTTTCTTTTTTTAAAAAACAACCAGTCTGCAACCAAGTAAACCAGTTTTTAAATACAATGAATAAATAGGGGAATTAGTAAAGCAACTTCAATTGCAACAAAAATGCAACACCCCAAGAAAAGAGCCATGGAAATATATAGCCATTGCAATATTAGACAATAATAGTACTTAAAGTGATAGTGCTTGTGCACTAAGCTCATTAGAGACCTTTAAATGATTTTAGTGCAAATCCCTTGAGTCCAAACAAGCTTTATACCCTACAGTATTAGGAAAAATCTATTACCAGTTGGAACTTATTCTGTAGTGTATTTGTACATATCAGATAGTTAAAGAACTAACACATATTGTAATATCTTCGGCCCTTCTTTACTTCAATCCAAACTACTAATGACGGGATTTCACAAACTATTGGACTGTAGATGGTAGTTTAGTAAAGTCAGTGCTATAAAAGCTTTTGCCAGTTTATCTATTGCATGTAAATTTCATAAATCATTACATTTTGTACTTCTGAATTAAAAAGAATGCTCCTGAAGAAAGATTCTCCTCCCTTTAAGTAAGTTCACATTATGATGAAATTCAAGAATATTTAGACAAAGTGTTGTATAAACTCAAAGAAAAGTACATATTTTACATTAACAATCCTTACCAGCATTTAGTATATTAAGTTACAAGCATGTTGGCAATAATACAAGAGTCAATTCCTAAAGGAAAATAATTCTGTACAAATTCACCTGTTAACATGGGGTTAAACAGGCAGCCAAGTAAGTCTTGAGCAGCCATGTTTCTGGTTTGAACTACAGTACCAGGATAAACTAAATTTCAAACTATCTGGGGTAACTTCAGTTTAAAGAGTAATCAGTTTATACTGGATACACAGATTGAATATTCAGATTCAGAGCCATTAGAATGTTTGCTCTTAACATTTCCATAACATCATCCAGTATAAGAAATGTTTAATCAACCACACAGGCTAAAATAGTTTTAACATAACATTGTCCTGGATTTTTTAAAACTAAAAACTAGTTTTAACTGTGAAGTACAAAACAATGACAGATATTGCTCCAACTTGTACACAATCTTTCCTAAACAATCCGTACCTAGCAGAGTAATAATGCCTCGTCATCACTAGTTTCGTTTTTCACTGTTGCTTCTAAGCAAGTGTCGGGTATCTGGGCAGTGTGTACGATGCCACAGCTCTCACAGGGGCCATCTCGACTGCACGACCTTACACCGTGATGTGTTGCACTGTAAGGCTGTCTAAGCCCTGGTCCTTGATCTGAGCTGAGATCAAGTAGAGGTCTTGAACAGTCATTCATGTCAAAGTCTGATGCTACATCAGAGACCGGAATTAACATTTCAACATCATCATCCTCTTCTCTTCCATTTACCCCATTATCAAGCTGTCTCAAAGGACTTTGGTTCTGATTCACTGAGCTTGATCTCCCTAATGTAAAGCGCACCCAGCGCAAGCCTTGAGTCATACGACTTAGCGCGCTAGTGAGCTGGTGACGTGCGGGACTTGTGCTTGGGGGCTCTACACTTGTCACTTCTCTTCCACTATCCATGTTACCACTACTGCCGCTCTGAGCAGAGGAGCTCCCACATGCTCCGACTGTTGCTTCTATTGCTGTTGCAGGTGGGACTTTCTGTGGCAAGGTGGCAGCAACACCACCAACTGCTCCTGCTGTGTCTCTTCTTTCATTTTCTGTGTCTGTATCATCAGATTCAATTGAAAACAGACTTCTGTGAGTATTATTTCTTTCAGTTTCTCTGCTAGTACTTTGGCTGGCATCATCTCCATCTGCTGAGACCAATGCCAATGATCCGGAATGACGTGACCTTGCAAAATTGAAAATTCGATTCCAAATGTTACTTGATCTGCCCGCAATAGGAAGTCTGATTGAGGTAAATCCTAGCTGAGATCGTACTGCCAGCCTCAGGTTTTCCAGAACTGAAGCCTAAATGAGAAGACAAGCAACAATCAAGTACATTGGCACTGTTCTAAACAAAGTAGCATGACAACTATTACACAAAATGGCACATAGTCAAAATTAAATATAGAGTCTTAAATATTAAAAAAAAATTACTTTAATATTGAGATCTGGTGCCAGTAACAATAGGCTATTTAAAAAATAAAGCAGCTATGAAAGACATCTTATCTAAAATGCTGATCTTCACAATGGGAATTAACACTTTAGTTGTTCAAAACTACTGCATGTGCATTGGTGTGTTTATGAAGTGTGAAATCATGGTTACACAGAAAGACTACGAAGCAACTACATGTACCACATGAAAGATGGCCAATTTCTTTAAGTCTTTCAAATTCCATTACATTTTAGTTCTGAAAAATAATTCAAAATATACCCAAAGCATTAGTGGTAAATTCAATTTAATTCAAACTAAGGATAGAAAAAAAATTCAGTAATGGTACAGCTTTTTAAGAGCTCCAGTACCAGTCTTTGACTGCAACCACTACACATCTGGGTTTTCCAGAATTGTTTTCTCTATCAAGAGATTTCATTTTAGTAAAACGCATTATCTTTAGGCCACTTTTGTAAAGTTTCATGATGAAAAGCAGGTCTGAGCAAGCTAAGTTCGCCTGAAAAGCATTATGGTTCCTAAACATCTTCATGTTCACCAAACCTGAAGAGTCCCCTACTGGTAGGGACGTGCAGGAACCACCAGCTTGCTCCAAGTTACCTGTACGAGAGGACTTGTACCTCTGGGCATAAAAACTGCACTGTTTTAGCAGATTTTCTTGAGCTAATCCTACCTCAAAAGGCTGCTGAGCATAACTGCAACAAACTGGTGGAAAGTAATGTTGGAAAAGATGACAGCAAGCTGCAGGTGGTAAAAGCACAGAACTGTTTCAAAACAGAAACACACTGATCTTTACTATAACCACAACAGCCCATCCATTAAGAATGAGGGATTCTACAGTGTTCATTATCAGTATTTATTAATAAGTTCATTAATAAGTTTTAGTTCAAATTTAGCTACTAAGAAATCTTTGGTGTCTTCTTCCTGATATGTTTTCAAAGTCTCTTGTGCAAATTGCAACTTATTTTCCTCTTTTCCTCTGTGAAATCTTTTGTCACAAACCACAGCTGCAACTTGTGAACATGAAAGAATTAGTGAAACCTATGGCAGAATAAGTGTAATGAAATCAGTACTGTTCAAAATAAAAACCAATTTCCCTTATGTTCTTGTAATGATTTTTGTTACATTAGCAATATTAACTTTGCTGTATTAACTGCAATACATAATACAAGTTAAGGCTAACTTCAGTACAGCACCACAGCAGGATCCCTGGACTAACACTTTTCCTCTATTCATAAGGGGAGCATTATAGCTGAAAGTCAGTTGTTTTCATAGAAATTAATCCATCAACAAAATAAGACTTGCGCTAAAGATCCATCTGAGGGCTAGACATTAACTCCTATTTTCCAGCTTTTACTTTGGTATTCATTCCTGTTAATTTTATTGGAATTTACAGCACTGCCTTTGTCATCACCTTATCTATGCACAGTGGGCGTGATCATACCTAAAGACATGCACACTGTCCAGGAACTACAATTTTGCATTAGAAGTCTCAATTCTCCTTTACCAAATTTCCAAATTCTACCTTGCAATCTTAATTTATACTATAACATCAACTGAGAACATATAATAGATCAACCAATCTTTTACTTTTCACGCAAGAGGAATTCTATCGTGTCTGCTACTGTCATTCAGTAACAAGAAAAAAAAGTCTGCAAAGAAAACAGTGTGGTGCCATCATAACATGATTTCATTCAATATCTAATCCTTAGTATCGTAACATATGCCTGAAAAGGGAAAGTGTTGTGGAACAAAAAAATGCAGAGGAAAGTTAAGTAGCTTTATTTCAGTCTCCCTAAAATTTAAGTGGTCTGCCTGCTACTTCTGAATATTACCTGATTTGGTGAACACACGGGAAAATCTTCAACTGGTGGAATTAAACCCTGGGCAATTAATTGTCCATAGGATGGAGGAGCTTCTCTTCTTAACAGTTCAGCCTCAACCCTTGACAAATGAGTTTCAAAAGATCTTTCAAAAAGAAGAGAAATTTATAAGACTATAACATATACTTAAAGTAAAACTAGGTCAGATTGTTATAATCCAAAACAATAAATTTCATCAGAAATTTTTATTAACTTAATTGAAATTTAATTGACAAAGACTATAGAGTCAGTAAGACTTGCAGTCATTCCAGTGAGTCTACCTGAGACAAAATAACAAAACCAATCCTACAATAAATTCCTAAAAAATGCTCAAAGAAGCACAGGCTAAATATAAAAGGTACCATGAGAGAGGCCGATATTTTATAAAAACTGCAGAATGCATAAACTTAGCATGAGATAGTCTCTAATAGATGAAACATGCTGTTAAATACAGAACGGATACTGAACTGCAAAAACCGCAGATTTTCCATACTTTTTGGTAACATCTGAAAGCTTAATTCTCCATAGTTAAGTGATTAAAATACTTCTATACCTTTTTACCTAACTGTCCAAGAAGGAACAATGCCTTTAGAAAAATATGCAAAAAAAACTGTAGGTCAATAAAAATGTTTCAAATATAAGAACAGAAGATATGAAAATATTTTAAAAAATCTGAGTTCTTGAGGTGATCTGTTCTACTTACCTTCGCTCAAACATCCTGAGTGAGTACAGTTTACAAGTGCATCCCAGTGCAATGACAAGCAGCAATCCACAAATAAGACTCCCAATGACAGCTGCAGTTATTACTCTAGTGGGCACAATGACTGGGCAATTCTCTTCATCACTGCCATCACCACAGTCATCTTGAGAATCACAAACCCAGCTCTCAAACACACAGCGGTTATTTTTACAATGAAAATTTCCTGGCTGACAGAAGAAACAATTTTTTTCATCTGAACCATTAGGGCAATGATTCTGGTAGTTGCAGCGATCTGAACGAGGGTAGCAAACACCATTTCGGGAGCAAGGAAACTCATCTCTCTGGCACATGGTGCAGTTGGTTTCATCCCTTCCATTTGGACAATGCCAGTAGCCATCGCAGCGTTGTTGCTCTGTGTAGCAACCCCAATTTCCTCCGCATGGAATTTCCCATGGCAAACAGAAGCCATCTACTTGATAGGTGGCATTGAAACCTCTTGCAGCATTCACTTTGTCAGCACAAAAATGCACTCTTATCTGTCCTGAGGATGAAACAACGGTGAGGGGAGCATGAGAGTCAAACGCTGTTAGCATGCGCAACAGCCTCTGGGGATTCTCCTCCAGTCCATCATATATTTTGACATAGTCTCCATATCCTGTACCATCAAGTTTAAAATCAGTGAAACGCAAAATTACTTTGCGGTGGTCACCAGTGTCTATCAGCCAGGTGCAGTTGCTTCCAGGTGGATAGAAGTCAGGATAGTTGGGAGAATTGAAAGTACCATAAAAGTATTTTAATGGTTGCCCACACGTTGGCACACCACAGCCTATTTCATCTGTTAGATCAAGACAATCAATGTTACCATCACATTTTAAAGATTCTGGAAGGCAAGTGTAAAGCTTGGTGAATGGAGAAAGACACCGAAACTGATTGCAAGCACAAGGTTGAAAGGAAGAATCTGTTGGAGGATTCGCTTTGGTGCAGACTTCTTCATCTGAGTTGTCTCCACATTCGTCCATATTATTACATTTCCAGATTTCTGGAATACACTTCCCATTAGCGCAATGAAACTGGTCACAGTCACAGTTTGGTTCATCAGATTTCCCTGAAAGTAAAAAAAGAAATTATGAAAATACCTTTTTAGAATTTAGCAGTTTTTTTGTTTGTGTCACATTAATTTGCTGCACCAGGTAGTTCAGAATGGCAAAACAACTATTAAAAATTCTCTGTAACTCATCACAACTTTGAGATAAAACAGATTTCTCAAGTCAAAATTCTGTCAACATATCATTATGAGCATCATTCTTCACTGTTTTCTGTCCAATAACTTTAACCTAAGCAAGAAAAAAAATGCTTATTGACAGCAATTGAAAAATCTGGCTTCTAAGGTGCTAAAAATAAGTCAGAAATACACTGTTTCTCTCCTCTATGTCACTTGAAATACAGAAAGATTTTGTTCTGCAGCACCAGTTACCTCCTCAAATTCTTTCTTGTAAAAGCAGTCAGACCTCTCTCCTGTCTTCATAGGTTCCTACTCTGTACCAAAGGATCTTATGGCAAGAAAGAAGCTGACAGTTAAAAATTACCTATTACGACCAAATGAAGAGGAAAACTTCTCACCTATTCCCACTGTTTACACCTGCCTTTCCCTCCAGTAACTAAGAGGAGAGTGCAGCAAATGCAGGAACACATACTTAAAACTTACAAAAAAACCCCAAAATTAGGCTTTAAAAGATAAGGATCCAACTATTGGTCTGGAAAATATGGAGATGTGGGTAGCGGGAGTTTTTGCAGTTTGGAGGGGTTTTTTTGTTTTTGTTTTAACTTCTGGGAAATAAAATCAAGAGACCACTTTATTCAAGAAAATGTGGTCTAACAGATTCATTTAATTAAAGTTCCAGCCATGTTAAAGACTGAAGCATAACTGGGAAGCAATCTATCTCACCTCCGCAACAACTTATCTGAGTCAAATACCACTGTATCATTTTACATCACTGCAACTTTAAGAGCCACAGTAGAGAGTGTAAAATTTGCAATAAAATAAACAGCCATGGTCAGTCCTCGAAAAAGATCTGTAATGCAGATGGTCCTACACAGCAGTAATTCCGGAACTAATAGATAAATATACACTGTACTTAGGGTTTTAAAAATGAAACAGGAAAGACAGTATGTTGAACTTGCTAAACTATAAACTTCCTCAGAAGCAGCAGGTTCCAGCTTTTGTTTTGCAATAGAACAAATGAGATAGGAAAGCACCTCTGAATGTCACCTAATCAAATCATCTGCTCAAAGCAAGGCTAACTGAAGTCTAATTGGATCATATGAGGCATTGTCTCATCGAGTATTTTCAAAGTTCCAGTGCTTAGCCACACCAACTCCTGATACCTAGCTTGAATTTCCCTGGCTGCAACTAATCTGCTGTGAAAGGCAAGTCATATCACACCTCTGTTCTTCTTTTTGCTATTTTAGTATTCTAGAAAGCATTAAAAAGAAATACTATACCTTGAAATAATTTTTTAAGTGCAACATTAGCATTTAAAAATTTTCACAAATGCTAAGGTTTTTAAAAAATAAATGTAAGAAAAAATGAAACAGACAAGTGTGATAAATCCTATAAGCACTGCTGAAGTGTTCAAGTGAATAAATTTGCTGACAAAGTGAAAGGAGAACAAAATGTAAGTCTTGCCAGTGATTATGCTTTAGAAAATGCTTGTTTCACTAAGAAAAAAAAAGAACAATTTGGTGTAAAAGATACCATTCTCTCATTCTGTTAAACAGCTAAATGTATATATCTATATATACGTATCTAATCTATAACTCAAATACACACATGTATCATCCATAGTATTAGTATGGACCTTGGCCTTGAATTTGAAACTTGTAGAAGTGAACTACTAGACCTGTCCTGCCTAAATTAAATGACTGTGCCCCACAGGTGGCAGGTAACATAGTAGAATAAGCACAAGACCATTGAACTCGGGTACCGATTATACTCTAGCTCAATGCTTCTACCCCTCAGAACCTGGAAAAGGGTTGAATAGAAAGCTATAACACTGAGCTGTAAATATTAATAGCATCACTGTAGTAACAAAACAGGACATTATTTCAACCTAAGCTCTTCCTTCTGCAGGCTTTTAAACATCTGGGAAAATAATTGTCTACTTGATCCTGATTTAACGTTTTTAATTACCAATCCTGAAGTCATTACATCATGAAAGTTTACATATGAATCAAAAACTAGATCATAGGATAATGAGATGTACAAAATAAAATTCTGTGCAAGCTGTACTACAAAAGACTAGTCCAGGATTAATCAGCAGAACCCATGGGCAGTCGTAGCCAAAGGACTAACCCAAATCTTCCAAGCATTTACAGTGAACATAAACCTTTGTACATATTCTTAATTCCGTTTTCCGTTCTACATCATCATTAGTAAACTCCAACCTATTTCAATACCCATAATTAAAGAGGCTAATTAAAAGGAGTGGAAGACAGAGGAAAGACAAGTGGCACAAAGTTTACCTTCTAGCCAAGTATCTTTACTGTGATTTTGTTGGTTTGTTTGTTTAAAATGAAATGCAAGTATTTACCAGCAAGATGTAATTTACTTTACACAGGATAAATTTAAACAATTCACATGGTGTATCTTCCACATCAGCTTTTAAACACGGGGCTCCCTAGCAGTTCCTTATAAAGCTATAATTTATACTGTTTATCATTCCAGCATAAGTAGGCCTCACTTGCATCCATGAAGCATTATTTTCCGCTTTTTTCTAAGACCACATGCCACTTTTGAGAGTAGCCATAAGAACACCAAATAGTCTACCAAGGAACTGAAATGAGCACTACTGTATGATGCCAATGAGAAGAAACCAAAAAAACAAAATGGCACAGCTGAATGTACAGCAAAAATCTTGTATTTCAGGAGTATGCTTTCCACATTGAAAAGCAGAAACAATCACATGATTATTAAAGCAGATTTGTCAACTCTTCTATACACAGGTCAGTTTACAACATCAGAAGACTCGACTGCTGAAACACTACGCTTCCATCTCAGTCATTAAATACTTCCCAAGTATAACAAGCATAGAGACCAAGTTCAAATCTACATTTCAGCAAGGTTTATTCAAAAAAACAACAAACCTACAACCATACAAAAAACTCAACACCACAACCCCCCCCAAAAAAAAGACATAAGATTAAAGTCCTAAGTACTCTAAACTCTGTATCACTGCATGATGCTAACAAAAAAAAAAATCACATAACAGTAAAAATTGCTTGATTGAATATGTTACAGTTTCTTCCACAAGGGGTTACATACTGAAATTGTTTCAAGATTAGAGAAAAATAGAGGAAAGGATTTTCACAAAAGATATTCTGAGCCTGTGGCTTGCCTCTTCTGCCCATTCCACACCCTTATCCAAAATGTCCTTCCTTCTCAAAGCCCATCAAGTAGGAACACTGCTGCCTTCCCTCTGTACCTAGAGGGCAGGGAGAAAAGCAGGGCAGAAGCCAATGCCTCACAGAGGATAATAGCATGTGAGTAGGCCAGGCCATTATCAGAAACAGTGGTAGAGGGTGAGTCATTACACAGCAACTTCTTCCCCCACTCCCCGGTGTTTTTGTGGTGATATTGTAAGCAAAACTCTGGTAAAACGTTGCCCTTAAAGTTGAACCAGCATCAAATGCAATGCTGCATTACTTCTCTGAAGACTTGCTAAGTTTCAGGGAGCTGAAGGATAGGGAGAACTTTTTTGTAGGCTTGAAAACAGGCTATAGAAAGGGACACCTGCCTGGAAACACAAAGTTTGTAGAAGACTGACAGGGTGGAGGAAGCAATTAGGTAGAAAGAGTGCAGAACACAGAACAGAAGCAAACATGCCTTGCTTAGACTAGAGGAGATCAGGGCTCACTCTACTGAATCTTGGAGGAGTAGTTTTGAAGATGAATGACACTGAATAGGTGTAAGAGCACCAACTGTTTTACAAGAAAGGAGTTAAAACCTAGCACTCAGAGATTTGGAGCAGGTCAGACAGTGGAGTACAGGCATTTACTGAAGAAGCAAGAGAATGTGAAACCAATATGAAAATGATGAGGAATGAAATTAAGTATTTTTGATGATCAGTACACAGAAATCCATGATCATGTTATTATAGAAAGTCCTAGCATTACTTAATGCCAGTAAAAAGTATGGAGCTGGTTTTACCCATGACTCCCTCTTGGCAACAGCTATTAAAGCAAGAATGACCCACAGTCTCAAACTGTTTCTAGTGGTAAATAGCCTTATATTGCATAATTGAATTATCCAAGAAAAATTTTGCATGATTGGCTACTCTTGGCTAGAGTAATGTATCATATTCACAGGTTTTTAAATTGTGAAGTTTCTTTAAAAAGAGAGTATGCCTTCATGAGATTGGAAAAAATGATGCAAACAAAAAAAATCCCACCATTTCTTCCTTCTTTTGCCCCGTTTATGCTACGCAGAAGTCTACCCAACTGTTTTAACAACTAATTTTATTAAGATTTATAATTTTTTCATCATAAGTCATATTGGAAAAACTTTCCAAGCTGCCTAGTACTAACAGTCAGCCTCTTTGCAAGTCATTCACTCTGCTTATTACTGTGAACATTAATTCCTGCTCTGAATAGTCAAGTTGTGCGTGGGTTCAAAATAATCTACACAATGTATACTTACAATAAGCCTTGAATCAAATACAGAAAATACCTATGCTGTACCCTGCTACAAGGAAGTAGTTCTTGGAACAGAAAAAAAAATGAAACTAGATATCATTTGAGACATACCAGCAAAGTAGGCTAATCTGAAGCCTTTTCTGGATATGCTATCATCTGAATGAAATTTGATCCAAACGTGATCCTGTGTAGAGATGTATGGTGAAGGAATGGAGGAGCCACATGCTCTGTAGCCTTCAATATTCTTGTAGCTTCCAATTGTTAACCAATCTGAGCTGCATCGTCGTGATCCCTGAACATCAAAATCTTGAAAGCTGGGGGTGGGGGGAAGAAAAAAGTAAAAAAAAAGAAAAGGTCAAAATTGCTACTGAACCAGGTATTACACAATGAAGCTGATGAACTGCCACACATGAAAATTTGCTCTAAGTTCTTCTCTGGACTGAAATAGAGTGTGGTTTCTCTACCCTGTAAGAACAGGATTTAATTTTGTAGTGATTATACATTCATTACGACAGCAAGAATCCATTCTTTAACCAAAATATTGCATTCATCACCTAAAGCAGTTCAGTTTTACTATAAAAACATTAAGTCTTCCTTTAAAAAATTATAAATAAATATGTTAATGAAATAGTCTTTATGATTCTCACTCAGTGACTTTTACACACTACTAAGTGGTTTTACTTAACCCAAATTTCATCAGATGGATTTAAGGAAACAACGTGAGAGAAAGAATTGAATTCTCATAAAACTAAACTGTGTGAAAAAGTTTAGAAAGTATTCTAGCTGATGAAGAGCTCTGCCTCCTTTATGTTGCATTTATGACAGTTTAATATTTAGCAGAAAGACTTTAAAAAAGTAACCGATGTCAAAGCAAATACTTCATTATGAAGAGCTGTGTCTTAGGTCAGCAGGTCTGTACTGCAAATGAAGGTAAATCTGCAGCTAACACTGTTTCATGATCAGCCTGTAAAGCAGTACTAATTTGTATCTTGATGGTAAAACAAGCCTAGTTTTCCCTTGTGGCACAACTTTTTTTACATGACTTCTATAGAAAAGAAATTATAAGGTTCATGAAACAGGGAAGAGCTCTGTGCACCAAAAGACAGCGTTTCTAAAATTTCAACCATATCTGCTGATTTACTAATTTTAAGCACACCATGAGACTTCACAGCAACAAAGCACTACAGAATTTCCCCTACACATTTTTAATGCAAAATTCTTATACTTCACAGATACTAATAAGAAATCAAATAAATGGGTACACAAATTTTTTTCTAGTCACAAACTCTCAAAGCTGAAAAAAACCCCCCAACACTACATGGCTGAATAGCAAAACAGATAAAAGGAAAGGCAGAAAACAAACAAAACAGAACTCCTACATTTACAGGAAGGAAGAGGAAATTGGTTCACACACAACCAATACTTCTTGAATCCATGTAGTTAATACATGAGCACTGTTACCTTATAGTAATGATCTCCCCTGGGTTTGCACGGATGTACCAGCTACAGTTCATTCGGGCAGGATACTCAGAGGGCCACCCTGGACTTGTGATTATCCCACTTGGTGACTGAATTTGTTCTGGTATATCTCCACAAGCTAGAAAACATATGTATATTGAAAGCAATTAGATTAATGCCATTTTTTAAAAAGCCAGTAGGACTAAAATCAATCAACATTTATCAGAGAAAATATCCTATTTAGTTAGATGAGGTAGCAGTGAAAATGTCTAAAGGAGTTAATAATGGACACAGGTCACAATACATCAGCCAAAGGATGTTTTCCAGTGTTAGCTTGGAAGGCAAAGAGCCCTTACTGCTGCACGCTTCATTTATAGATATTACAAGTGAGGTTTACAAGAGGTTATTCTTAAGAGGGACTTGAATAACTACATTGCTGACAATGGAATAGAAAGCTTGTATTCATAGGACTAATTTTATGCAACTGAAATAACTCAGACATTTATATTCTTACTTTATTATAGATGTAACTTTCTGTATTGGCCTTAACTCAGTTGCTTGTTCCTTTCACTGGAACGTTCTCAGCTCTGTTGATTTTATTTCAAGCAATGTACTTAACTAGTTTTGTGGTTTTATTTAGTTGAGGTTTTTTCACCTTAGCAGCCTTATATCCAACATCTGTCATACTGGATATTCACAAGCTTCACATAAATAGAAAGGCCAGAATACTCTCACTACAGAGCCTGAAAATACAATGAAGTTCCAGTGGTCAGAAAAAAAAAAAATTGCCCTTTGTCCTTTTATTTTACAATTTTCTTACTGTTTCTGTCCAAAACTTGCAGTCTCTCAATATTTACTGGTAGCACAGTTACACACAGTAGTTTAAACATAAGAACTATTACAAACTATTACAAATGAGGAGGCATTTTCATTGTTTGATGATCAAAAGCTTGTAGAATTTTTTAAAATTCTGAATATGTATTTAGTTAAAATAACAAATCAGAACTGGTGCAGTGAATAGTATTTTTCACATTTCTCATTCACGCTGCACAGTTAAGTATTAACATACTTTGGCTACAGACTGTAGAACCTGCTGTAATATCTAAGGACAAAAAAAAACCAGTCTCAAATACAGAAAGATATTTTGTTTGAATATCCAATCCACTATCCTCTGGAAACTTTAGTGGTTTTATTTTGAGCAAAACCTATAGGTGGTGCTCTAACACCGTGATATTTTGGAACACTGCTCCTGAAGGACTGGAAACAAAAACTGGTTTTTCATAATTAAATGTTGAAGTAAAATAGTACTTTAACAGGTCTGAAACAAAAACATCTGCAAAAAAAAAGAATGCGTAAAACACTTCGTACCAAGCTTGCAGATGTCAGCAAGCGATACCGTGCACTACTCAATTACTACTGAAATAGCATTCAGCTTAAAGTAAGTTTTCTACACATGAAATTTATACTATTAAAACATAAACGTATTTTTTGATATTTACAAATTGATACACAATGTTTTGTCATGGAGAAATCTGCCTAACAAAAATCTCACCCCAGAAAATAAAAATAATCCGTTCAACATATGTTCATTCTATTTAACAAAGTTTGCCTCCTTAAGCTTACTATCTGTTGAATAGGAAACTCCAAACACTGCTAGTAACTCTATATTACTATATGATTAGCTCTGCAATTCACAGTGCTGGTATAGAACACCCTGACAACTATAATCTACTCAATCCAATCCCTGCAGCAGTACAAGCAGTGACTTTTTACGAGTCTGAATGGAAGAAATTCCACACTGAAAGCCTGCATAACCAATGTGGTATTTTCAGAGCACCATGAAAACTTCCAGTTTTACTCAAATTCAGTTTTTTAGTCTTTATTTGCAATACCTATCATACCTTTAGGCTACCTATATCCTTTTCTTCATACTGCTTTTTCCATTTCCGCTGAAGCTAACACTAAAGAGCTGAAAGCAAATTAGGACCATTTCCAGTGCCACCCAATACAGGAAGAGAGAAGCAGACTAAAGAGGGCATGAGGAAGCAAGAATGATCATAAACACTAAATTACAGCATGGAGTGAACAATATTGTGCTACTGCTGTACAAGAGAAAAATTAAACTGAATGAAGTGTGCATATGACAAAGTAGCGGTTCAAAAAAAATAAAAAGGAATGGACTTGCAAAGAGAACTATAGCTTCCTTAACTGAAGGTTGGCAAGATAAACTAAATGTACTTGCATATTTGGTATAGATTCAGGCACTAAAACCTTACTTAACTCAGGAGACAAAAGAAATCCCCTATTCTCTTAAAAGTGTATAAAGATCAACTGTGTAAAAGCTGCATTTCAGAAGTGCTATCATCTTGAGAAAGAATAATTTCTCAGATTTTTTTGAAATCAAGGATAACCTTTTGAAATAGAACAGTTCTAAAAGGAATCTACATCATAAAGACAATAGCAAGCCTTTAAAAATCCATTCCCGACCCTCTGCCTAACCAGGATGTTTCTTCTAAATCTTTTGAGAATATAATGGAACAGACTATGTGTTTCTAAACATGAAGAATGTGAGCAACATCAAGTAGGGCGTAAGAATCAAAAAACCAAATGAATTGACACCACATAAAAAACCCATGTACGATTAGAGGACAACAAAGTTTCACTAAATTGGGGAGAATTTGCACTTCTAATTTCAGTTGCTAGTGGCCCTGCAGGCATTTGACATACAAGTCCATTGTGTCTATAGGAAATTAAAATTACAGGAAAACTGAGCATGCCTGGAATAACTTATTAAAAATATTTTTAAAAATTAAGAAAACAGCACAATGAAAATTAGAGTTGGAAAAAAAACACGATAAGCTTGTAATGGAGATAGAAGCACAGAACAAACAGAAGGCTGCATCTTGGACAAGCACAATCTCATGCTGGTGATAAGATTCTTGGGTGAAAACAATTCCCTCCAGCATAACCATTTCTACAAGGGTTTTGTTTCTACCTATAGTCCTCTCAGTCCCCCTGTATTTTTTGATACAATTCTACTCAGCCATCTCCTACCAAATTTAAAATCTTTCCTTTGCAAGTCTATTTTATTAACAATCTATTTGCATTTTTGTTATGGTGCTATAAGTCTGTTCAGTAGATTGTAATACTGTAATTAGGGCTGAAAATATTTCTGCAGAGAGGATAAGCTGTGCACATGGTTTTCTGGTGTGTATAGATTTTCTTGGAGACTTCTTAAAACTACGTATAACAGTTGCCTTATTGGCTTCTTCCTGAAAGTTCTTCACTGCCCACATTATGGAATATGACCATAATCTATCTACAGGATGTTGACCTGGTAAACAGATGAGAACTAAGAAAATCTTTACAGTACAAAATTCAACTTGCAAGTTAAAACAAGAAAATAATAGAGAAATGCAATGCAAAAAATTCTGTAGCAGGATCTAGAGAAGTACCTGTAGCAACAGTGAACAACATGTCAAGGAAAAAGTCACTTCAGAAAAGCAGGAAGAGGGAGATTAGGGATTTATCTTCACAGTAATGCCAGGAGATTAGTTGAAAAGATAAAAGAATTAGCTTTCAATGTGAACCACAAGATGATAAGGTATGCATTATATTGGACATGGTAAGGACATGAATGCAGCTGGATAAATGATCTGAAGGTGTTTAAAACAGCTTAGAGTAAAAAGAGAATAATGTTGTGATAAAGTCTAAACCATGAATAGGGAGAATAATTATTGCATTTGTAACTCTCAGGAGTCACTGGAAGTCTTATTTGGAGAACTACCGGGGAAGAATGCATAGGAATCTTTGCCTCCAGGTCAAGCTGTAAAGCTCCAATTTAAAATGCCCTTTGCTCTGCAGTAGAGATACACTCGGTGAAAAGGAATTATATATATTTCTAATTGATTTGGAAAAGTGTTTTCACAAATGTAGCAGCTCTTCACAATGTACAGGTGAGGGGCTGGTGACTGGTTTTCCCGTTGTGACAATTATGGTGCTATATCCCCACAGACAGATGTGAAAAATATTTCTCAATCTTTAATATTTTAAAGGTATAAACACTTCTTTAGTGATAGCTTATACACAAGAGAACATTCCATTATTGCTGTTGGTACAGAAAGCATGCTCACGTATTAGAGGTGTACTTGCAACTTGGCAGATATAACAAATGCCACACAGGTCTGTGCTATTAAAACATAATTTAGTAAGGTAGGTCATGCAGTCTTACAGAAGCAGCATGACAGGAAATCTACCATCAAGACAATCATTTCATTTGAAATCCCTTCTCAGTAGCAACTGTCCAAGAAACTTGCTTGCTTGGTCTCAACGCCAAGTTAAAGCTGGGTTTAGAAAGACTAAAGGCCTGATGTCTTTGGTTCTATTTTACAGAAATTCTGATTTAAATTGTTCTGATAAATATAAACCTGTCCAGGTATGTTTGGTTAAATGTATAATCCATAAGTTCAAAAACATGTTTGGGAGACAGACTGTTTTAAAGGAACACAAAAATCATTTAAACTCATCCCTATCCTATATACTTGGGCCAAATATGTAAAGTTTAAGATGTACATACAAAGAACTAAGGAATATGTCTATGCACTTCCTTTGGGTTTTTGTTAACAGACCACTCCCATTGCTATTATTCAAAAATTCTCCAGTGAAGAATTTTCGTTTTATATTAAGATAGAAACTTCAAGAGCATGGTATTTTTCCCCAGCTGGAAAGCTATTTTAGAACACAGGATCACTAGAATTACATGCACACATATATATATAATTTTTAAAAAATTTATTTTGAAATGGAAGCCCTTGCTTCATCTTTTTTCTCAGTAGTTAAAGGTCTGTCTACCAGCTGCTTTTATGTTGCCTAGGAAGTACATTGTGTTCTTCTCTTCTTGGCGTTGCAAATTAAAGCATGTTGGCCACAGTACTGAAAGCAGAGTCAGAAATTCCATTCACCTTGCACCCTCTGACATGACTGTTGCAGTAAACAAAAGGTGAAGGGTTGTTAAAACATATCCTGAAAACTACATAGCTTGATATTAGGATGTGTACTTTGTACAATTCAATTCCAGCAAAAACTGTTCAATATCGGTAAGTACCTGTGCTGCTGTTTGTTTAGTGTGCCACAAATGTATGACATTCTTCATGATGCAATATAAGAATGGATAGCAAAGTTCTTCTATAACAGACTTTTTACAATCTTTGAGTGGCAAACAATGATAGAGAAGAAGGTACTATGAGGTAACAGAGATCATCCACTGACCATACATTTATCCAAAAACTTAACCATATGCAAAAGTAGCAATGTAATGTTTGAAGCAATACTGCAAGGATAACTAGAGCAAGATGTGCAAGCTGTTGTCAAAAAAAGAACAAGTTTGCATTTTAACTCTTATTTTAGACGGATGTGAAAAATCACTCTGATTTCCAGGGATCATGGAAACAATCAGGCTTGTATTCTTCTACCCACTGAGGAAGAGAATTTATCTTCCCATCTGCACACATTCCGAGTATCTGTATCATAAACAGGACCAGCAGCTTAGTTGACACTGCCTAACATCTGAAGAACAGACTATACACTAGTCTTGCATAATGCTTTAATGGATGTACAGTCATATCACTGGCACAGAACAGTCAACTGTGGCTGCTGCCCAGAAGAGGCCTAAGACTGACTTACTGGAAGAGAATGCAGTGACCTTTAAGCAGCGTGAAGTGCTTTTATACCCAATAATCTCCCAGCATCTCATCAGTTTCTCAGTTTTATGAGTTCTGAAGTTCTTTTTATTTCTTGTCTTAAGGAAACCATGCAGTCAAGTGTACAGTAGTTTCAGTTACTGCTTCAATCTAATCAGGTGAAACAACTCCTAGATTTATATTATTTGATAGTAGCAGTGCCCAAAATTACATTTCAATAAATTTCATTTCACAAAAACTTTACTATGGAAAGAAAATATCAATTCAACTTAAACCAACTTTTCTTTTAGTTCAATGTTTGTATGGAGAAATAATTAAGCAGTCCACTTAGAAAGGCATAATCTGTTCATGAGCATGCAGGTATCAATTTTATCTTATGAGAATTTTTCCATGTTCCAGTTGCTTCATTCCTTATTACATGCTGCAAAAGGCAGTAATAATTTTTATAGCCAAATATCTCTTCATAAGATACCAGGTGGCTTTCAATATTTACTATTTAAGTCATGCATGAAATTTAAACATTACAAAAAATGACTTACCCGTTGACACTCCTGAAATATGCACATTTTCAGAATGTTCTGCAAGAGCACCATTTCCTAAAATTAAACATAATGAATAAGCTAATTTCCAAGATAAAATTTGTAAAAATTCGTCAGATACCCTTTTACAGAACAGAAAGAACAAACCTGAAGTAACTTTAATTAATATTAAACATTAGATGTCCTGCATTCATTCTATGATAAAACTTAGGAGAAAAAACTAGAAAGTTATATAGAATGAAAATAAAACCCCAACAACATTAGTGTACTAGGGACAATTAAATATACTAGAAAGTTAAAGAATGCAAGACTGATAGTAGCAAAGAGCTTTGAGAAACTTCAAGTGCTGTAGAAGGTAGATTCTGCAGGATTTTCACCAAAAGATATTTTCTTTTCAATGAAGGTTTATTTCAACATATCTTTCCTGTCTCCTCCTAGATCAATACGTGTGAGTAAATGCTATACAAGTACAGACACCTGGGGGAAGACACCCATCTGTTTCACACTGAACTGCAGCCTATACCCTTTATCCAGAAAGGTGTTTCAGATACAGCCAGGAACCAGTTGTTTTCAGAAGTAACTCCTAAATGTTTGTTGAATTTAAGTATACTTGCAAAGATAATGACTACATGGATCTGTGTTCAAGAGTTACAGTCAAGGAAGTTACTCCTCTGAATCTCAAACTACTTTGTACTCCTGCAAAGTAAAAGTCATCTGCTAAAGCAAAACCATTTACTGACTGGTGGTAGCCCTGTTACACAATGTGACAGATCAAGTTGCATTTGTACAGATGGCCCCTACAGAAGACTTCTCGTTCTCCTCTCCTTTATTCAACATCTTTTCTTTTAACATTTACAACAAATTTTTAATAAAACTCCCAGTCATTTCAGGAGGAGAGTGCTACTTGCACAAATACGCTGCTTCAAACATAGCCAATGAATCAAAAATCTAGAAGTATCACTAAGCAAACTATAAACTCTCTTAAAGCCTCAAAGTTTTGTAATACTTTAGATTTGCTGTGTCACACAGATTTTCATACACATTAAATCAGTTGCTCTACAGGTACTACAACGTAATTGTGATGTGTTTGGATAACAAGAACCTTACATTCATGAAGAAAATTCAAATACCTTTTATATCAAGCTTAGAGACTGTTAGAGTTGACTTCGACCATATACACCTACGCAAGCATCTCAGTGCCCATCCATTGCAGTGGTTACAAATAAAATATTTCAGCAACTGCTCACAGAGTTGACACCAAATGCACAAATACATAATTTTAGAAGACTTCCTAAAGACACAGTATGTTTAGAAACTTGATGATCAGAATTTACAGAAAATTACCAAGCCTAATTTAAAAAAAAAAATAAACTAAATTCCTGGGGTCTTAAAGTGATGCAATCCCCTTCTTTAAATGCACTAATTTCACTGCATCTATTTACGTACCAATGTGCTTTGTTGCAATAAAAAAAACCCCCACTTCTACAGTCTAACAATTGCCCTCAACATTAAAAAGTCATGTATTTTAAAGCAAAACATATTTCAAATAATGTATTAGTCAGCAACAATCTTCCAACTACACTTTTCAAAAATAAGACACTTGTAAGATTTAAAAAGTTATTGACTAAATAATTCCTCCATTTTGCATATAATCTGACATGCTAAGAACATTTGCTACTCCAATTTCATGTCTTCAGTAGCACTTAGCTCTAAATTTACAAAGTAAACACCATCTTGGCTTTAAAGTGATTTTGCCTGTAACTGATTCCACAGAAGTATATTTCCAATTGCTTGTTGTTATTTCCATCAACATAAGGAAAACATTAGCACATTTCAAGACCTCTTGCATTAAACTAAATCATGCTTACTGTTACTTCATCTTTCAAATAACAGTAGATTATTCATTGTTTTGGGGTTATTTACACACAGTAGAGATTATTCATTGTTTTGGGGTTATTTACACTTACAACTCTAGCTGCAGTTGTTACTGAACACTGAAAATTAGCAGTATGACAAAACCAAAAGGAATTCACAAATATTTATAAATACGAAAAATTCTGAAGTAATTACGTTCAAGACAGTTGGTATATGGGCACTCTATTGAAAGCCCAAGAATCTGAATTACAGGCAATCTCTCTATACATAAAGGCCAGAAAACAAAAAAACCCCAGCATTTCTGATAAAAATACAATAACAAAATATGAAAATATTGACATAACACTGAAGTGATGGAAAGAAAAGCAACATATAAATTTAAAAATTGACAAAAACTATAAATGCATAATAGGAAGAAGCCCAATAAAATGGGACTTGCATCCAAATCCCAACAACTTCCTTGGAAGTAATTATGCAAATGAAGAAGAAAACTTCAATCAATATCTGAAAGCACACTAATATTTTCCATTTTAATATATACCTTATAAGCTAAAAATTAAATCTTGACAAAGTGAGGTCAGATTTATTGTCAAACTTAGTGATTAGTCAAAAGAAGCACTTATCTGTGATTAAGAAGGCTCAACTCAGATCCAAGTATAATAATATCAAAATAAGTTGGTTTACTTAAAATTACTTCCTTCTGAATAATCCTTCATTACATAATTTGAAAGGTTTCTGAGGTTCACCTTTTCTTACTTGCCTTTTAACTGAAAACTCATTGAAACTGTGTGTTCAGATGATATTTAAGCTTTACTAGCTGCTGACACCCTTATGAAACCTTTAGGCAATGATCTTTATATGATCAACAATTACTGAGCCCACTAGAATATCAATATATCAGATAACAGATTAGTAATTTCAATTAAGATATGGGGATGTAATTACCTTTGAAATTCCTGTTAGTCCATCTATTTGATGCAGCAGAGTATAAGCATATAATAAAATTCATAGGTCACCAGTAAGCTTTGGTATTTCTTGATGATTTAAAGAACTATTGACCACTTATTACCATTTGAACCTGAAGATTAAAAGCTAAACAGGTGTCACCTAACAAATCTTGACACAAAATCTCCCCATATCTGGACATTAGGAAAAAATTTTTCACAGAAAGGGTCACTGGGCACTGGAACAAGCTGCCCAGGGAGGTGGTTGATTCACCTTCCCTGGGGGTGTTTAAGGCACGAGTACACGAGGTCCTGAGGGACATGGTTTAGTGTTTGATGGGAATGGTTGGACTTGATGATCCAGTGGGTCTCTTCCAACCTGGTTATTCTATGATTCTGTATCAGTTACAGGAGCTGGTTAAACACACCTGACAGCATGGTGCTGAAAGACACACCAACAAGCTCCTACACAAACCCATAGGAAAGTCTGTTTTTCAAAACCTGACCTCTTCCATCACATTTTTTTAAGAAGTTAGCAAAAAAAACCCACACACCCCACTTGTATAACTAGGAATATACCCTACTCCTTATTTTAAATGGTATTAAACTGAAATGTATGTCAATTTCAGTCCTACAGCTTAGGATGCTTTCAGCAACCGCAATTAAGTAAAACAATCAATTGGCTAAGACTCAAGATAAAAACAAATGCTTACTACATTTCTTTCTAAAAAAAACCAACCCCCCCCGAATCTTTCATAAATAAAATGAGATGTGTTAAACCTCTGGTAACCTATAGGTTAAACAAAATCATGGAAAGTACTTTTAATGGCTTTAAGTGCACATGAGTTTGTTGCCACCATTACAGGCAATATCTCTACAGAGTCTTTGACTGAAATTAAAAAGAAAAATCAAATTATTAGTCATTAAATGAGTTATAGTCTTTATACAGTGTGTTTACAGCATGGAACAATCTCCAGTTTCTGAGGTGCATTTCTGTCTTGAATAACTTTAAAAATCACTTAAATGTTCAAGGTATGGTTATGGTTGAAGTTGGTTACTGATTTCAATACACTCATCCATAAAACTTTATTTTAATAGCACAAAGCTGGTCTTTTAGACCTCTGACAGTTTTTCTATCCCACTATAATTGCTCCAGCTGAAATGCTGTCTTGCCTTAGCAGCAGGCTGAAACAGAGAAGTAATTCCATGAACACTTGAATTACTTCCTTTTGATTTGTGTCTCATAGCTGATTGACCACAGAAGCAGAAACTATGTTAAACTATCCTCTACCCCACCCTGAAAAGCCAAACACCCCCACAAGGTCACTTCCAACTGTCTTGGTCAAAGAGACATGAGCCCTATAGTGCTATATATAGAGACCAGACAGCAGAACAAAACTAGGCAGAAGATAAAAACCATAGACTTGGAAGGCATTTGACTCACAAACATCTTCTGAGTTTCATCACAAATAGGAAAATACAGGACAGAGAAGCAGGGCTGGCAACAAGGAAAATGTCACAGCAGCAAACAGTGCAACCAAACTGCAGAGGAAAACTGTAGGGGGAAAGTGTGTGCAAAGAAGAACAATGAAGCTGGTGGAGGGTCTGGAGCACAAGACTTAAAAGGTGCAGCTGAGGGAACTGGAGTTGTTTAGTCTTGAGGAGGAGAGGCTGAGAGCAGCCCTTATCACTCTCTACAACTACCTGAAAAGAGGTTGTAGAGAGGTGGATGTTGGTCTCTTCCCAGGTAACAAGCAAGAGGATGAGAGGAAATGGCCTCATGTTGCACCGGTATAGACTGCATATTAAGAAAAGTTTCTTCACTGAAAGAATTGTCAAGCACTAGTCACCATCCTGGAGGTATTTAGAAGACATGTAGACGTGGTGCTTAGGAATATGGTTTAGTGGTGGAGTTGGCAGTGCTAGGGTTATGTTTGGACTTGATGCACTTAAAAGGCCTTTTCCAACTGAAATGGTTCTGGGGAAAAACCAATGCTTTCACACTTGAAAAACATGACATGTTTGCAAAAAGTATCTGCCGACTTCCATATATGTGAAACCCAGACAACAGCAGTGATGTTCAGGCTATTGCAGAGGACAGCCACAACACAGCAGCCTTCATTTAGGATGTTATACCCCTACACTCCTCCTTCCCCACAGCCTATTCAGTACAGCTCACACTCAAAATGGGATCAGTATAAATCTCAATGGATTATCTGCATATAACCTCATAGCATAAAACCAAGCCTCGAGTCCTGACATGAGCTTCTCCTTTAACTAAAAGTCCTATAGTTTGCAAAAAGCATACTCAAACAGACACCCCCCACTGCAAGAACCAAGTCCTCTTAGTCAAAACATTCAGACTAAACAAGACTATCTTCTGCATTTTAGAATGAAGTATGAACTGACATCTCAGACAAAACCTAAGGACTTTATCTGAACACCGATATTTTGTGATAGGACACAAATGAAACCCCTGTTTTAAATTCAATTTGACTAAAACTAGTAATGAATACTGTAAAAGTGCACCTCAAAAATTTAGTACACGCCACTTTTTTCCACCATGAATGTAAAAATAAAATTTTATAACTTCAGTTTGGAAGAACATCATGCATCTTTGGACTCATTTAAATACAGACCATGTTTTAGAGAGAAATTAACTTGATTGCTGAAATGAAAAACAAAAAGGAAAAAAAAAACATAGTGGAAAACAGCACATGTAAGTTACCTTTATTTTTGCTGTTAGACCAAACAGTCACTGCCTATGAAAAAATAAAATCACACACACATCTAGTGAAGGTAAAATCTTCTACATCAAGATTAAGCCTCTGCCATTAGCTTTAACAGCCAAATTACAACACACCTATAAACAGAACTACACAAATTGAGGAACCACTGTAACTCAGTAGCTACAAAGAGATAGCTTTTCCTAAACCACCTTAAGTTAAAAGGTACTGCAGTGCATTATGAATGCCACAAAAGCAGACAGGACAGGGTATTTCTCTTGAACCACAATTATCAGAGACAAGATATCAACAACACTTCCTGCACAGCACACATTTCCAAAGATACAATACATGTTCAACTTGCTTTACTTCAGACAACATACTTAATGACCAAACTTCCTTTCTTCATCCTACTCCCAAAATTCCTTTCCACTCTACCTTACAAAGAGCAAGCTTAACTTGTTAACACTTCCTCTTCTCAGCTGTAATATTCCAGCTTGCTTCTCAGAAATTACCTCTTTTGCTAGCCCATATTGTGAAAATCCCAGGCAGCAGCTATCCCACCCCCACCTCCTGCAAACATCTAAGCACAATCGTGCAGAAATAAGCTCCTCCTGAAAACACTATCTGTTAGGCTGAACCGAACTCACACTCATCTGCTGAGTCCGTGGGAGAAAAGTGCAAAGGCTAACTACCTACTCATCATATCTACAGTTAATCTAAGGTTAAGATGTTACAGCTCAGAATAGACATATGGAAAAACTACCATCCTCCTCCAGATAAACTCAGTGATCTCTAAAGGTCCCTTGCAACTTAAACTATTCTATGATAAAAACATTTGTTCAGTATGTAACCAACGACTATACTGAATTATTTATACATAGGTCACACAGTCAATGAACCAAAAAATAATCCTAAGGGTATGATCCTCCTCAGTCTCATAATTTAGTCTCCTCATCTCCTGAACATCTTGCATCTATATTTGTTAAACTACTGCATTTAGAGTTAAAGGCATTAGCTACAGGGATTTAATACCATAACAGCAAAGAGTTAGATATCCATAGGTATATGGCCATACTGCAGCCAGATTCCCCTGCAGATGGAGTAGCACACAGTAAACTAAGGAGGAAAAAAAAAAAAGTATAATCTAAAATGAATGTGAGGTTACAAAAGAGATTACACTTTGCTTTTCATCTTTTCTACCCTAGAAAAGCCTCTAAGAATATGGTTTCTCTTGCACCTTCTCTCTGCACAAAACATGTTCTTCTACCATTGCTAAACTAGAAGCAGAAATGCAGACTTTGCCTTCCTCATAATAAAGGAACATGTGCAACTTCAACTTCAGTGAAAGTGAAACAAACAAAAAAGGGGGGTGGGGAGGTGGGTGGGGTGTGGGAAGAGCCACTTTAGCAGTTGAAACTTAACCTCCCAGAACAGTTCAGGAAGTAAACAGTATTATTACTACACAGAATGCTTCAAATTAAGGTGTGGCAGAGGTGAGAATACACAGTCCACTGAAGCCAGACATTTGTTGCACCTCTATATTCAGTAACAAAAGGAAACATCAATGTCATTCCCAGATTCCTACAGAAACCACCCACAGCCTTTATAGGTGACACCATTTATTATTTCCTGCCTTCCGGTGGCTTAGTTGGCAATCACTGCAACCTTCTGTTTAAAGATATGCATAAAATCAAATTAACATGTTTGTATACCAATACATATTTGGATTAACTGCTCAAGATAAGATTCATGATCCACAATAATCTAATTTTCATGTCTTTGTTGTTCATTTTTATATAGTGCACTGCATCTTTGACCAAGTTTTTCCTCTATACCCAACTGCTAAATACTTCCTTGACATAAGGCAATACACACTTTTGCATGATTTCATATATTTCATGACAAAAATCAATTTAAAAAGCACCACGACAATTGCCAGTATTGACTTCTAGGCATTAACATCAGTTAATCTCCAGTTTAGTTGAAGAATCTGCCAGTTACTGTCAAATTTTGTATTATTTATTTTTAAATCAACAGTCTGGGCTTAGCTACTTAGGTTCAGTTCTTTTCCACATTTCTTTAGGGGTAAGTAATGGACTCATAGGAATTCCAGGTGGTCATTTGTAAAACAGCATTAAACTGTGCAGCAAGATGTAAATTATCCTTCAGATAAGGGAAGGATTAAATGACCATTTATTTCAATACAAACTTACACAGCAATAGACAAACACTGAGACAAAGTGCTAGTACTGTGCAGACATCAGCCAGAATTCTCTACTGAAGGCAAGTTGAGCAGAGTAACAAGATATATTCTGAACCACTGTAATAGAAGAATATCCGCTACAAAGAAGACACAGTAAATATATCTAAAATTTCAAACAGTGAAAGCAAATGTTTACACAGAATGAGGAAGTGTTGTATACTTGAGCACTACAACAGCATAATTAATTTCTTTAATTAAGGAAAGAATAAAAATGACTAACAGATGAAACTATACTGAAATAGTGGCTAATAAAATGTGTTTATGATACAAAAGCAAGAAATAAGCCCATAAAATTTCACTGTAGAAACAGATAAAGCACAGTATTTTGTATACAATACTCAGTGTTGTTATTTTATGTAGTACCATTTTTATTTTAGACCAACTGTAATGTAGCTTTCTTTAGAAAAATAAGGACTAGAGAATCAATTCTGCAATGGAATTGTTTTATCTAAGTTTTAGATTCTGATTTTCACTTTTTACAACAATGAACATCTTCCATTTGAAAATTATTCCTTGGGTATGAAACAATCGTTACAGTGCGTTGAAAGTCTGCCCTATATACTTAAAACCTGTTGTCTACCACTAAATTTCTGTATCACCCCCTCGGAGTGGGACTTTAAATGACACTTAGCTGCATGATACTTTTGAAAAACAGGTCTTTAGTCAAGAAACACAAACACGAAGCTTCCAAATCTACATTCACTACATAGAGCATAAATGCAACATTAGTGAGTACTTGAGTGAACAACACTATATACCTTTATTCCTACAGCACATACCTGGATTTGCCTATGTTAGTATATTATTTCAGATAAGGAGAATGCTTCTGAATCTCCCAATCTATTCCACTTCCTGTGCTTTGGTTCATATTATGCTGTGGCCTTGGAATCATCAAACAGCATTCCTTTTGTATGACATGTTCATACTAGTAATGGGTACTCAGTTCTCTGGGTCACACCAGAGCTAGTCCAAGGAAAATCCTTCAGAAATGTACACAGCACAAACTTTCAAACTGTGGCATAACTTGTTTTGCTCCACAAATGCTCTCCTGCCAGGCTGTGGGATGGGCCAACACAGAGACACTTCTAGCTGCCCAAACACCCAAGTGCAGTCTCTGCTCACCACAGTTCCAGCACCACCAGGGAGGCTCCACTTCAACTTTAGGCACAAGCTCCTGAGTCTGCAGTCATTCACTGTGAGCAATGGAAGTCCTCTTTCACCATTCATTAAGCACTGCATACATTCATTAATATTACCAATTATGAATGCTGTCACAACACAACAGAAAATGTACACAACTCCATATAAACCACAACAAGACGCTAGTATAATGCAAATTTGACATACATACTGCCAGTCAGATTATGCCAGAATACCCAAACATAGCCCTCAGCACTACAGGGTTGCACCAAGTAAACATCTGGAAGATGCTGCAGTCTACAATGTGAGCTCTTGTATTCCTGCTCCACAGGTGTGACTCCCCAGCCACTTTCCACTCTTCCTTCTCCCTTCAATAGGAAGGGCTGCTCTCCCTTTTTGCTCATCAAAATTACAATACAAACAGCATTTCTGTACTTGGCCATGTTCAATACAGTACAAGCCTTTTTTTCTGGCTGTACAGCACGAGATTTTCTCAAGAACAGGAAGCACCTTTCAAAGAGATCTCTGCACATCAAACCAGCACAATAACCTGAAACTTGCAAAAGAGAAGCTAGAGGACCAATTGTGATTTAATGCTGCAGGAGGAAAAAAGGTAACACCTGTAAATCCCACATAACAATTTTTAATTGAGTACACTGCCATTAAAACACAGAAGATAAATTAATAATGAAACCAACTTAACTTAAGAGAAGTATTTTTGTGTGACAGTTCCAGCAAAAATGGTTTAAACTGCTCAATTGTAGTTAGAAAAGGTGGGGACAGACCTGCCATTTTTTTATTCTCACTCAAAAATTCCACAAACTACTTATAGACAGCTCTAATACACTTGGCAGCAAGCAGTGGAAACTGGAAATCTAGCAGAGACACTGGCTCAGCTTCAGCAAGATTCCTGATTTTAAACACATAAGTAGTTCTATTCATGTCAAACTCTATATTTCTGTCCAGCCAAGTATGAAAGTGTTTACTTGACTGACCACTGCCTTCAAGTTGTACATATTCTCAGGTGGTAGAGTAGTGCAGCATTTCAGATTAGACAGAGTTAAAATAAAACAGATTACCAAAACCAATTAAACAGTTCAAACAGTGAATACAGTCTTCTAAATTACAGCTAAATCTCAAGTAACCTAAAAAAAAAAAAGTATGGAAATTGGAGTAAATGTGAGTAGACCAGAAACTGGGGAAGGGGAAAAAAATGGCAAGAGACCATAATGCGCACCTATCCCTAAGTGAACTATCTCCTTTAGGTGCCTATTCTTTACTGATTAGATCCTTTAACGAATTTGAATCAATATCTACCCTCTTATTTGAAAACATTCCGTTGCATTACTTACAAACATAGAAAAAGCCAAGGTTCCTAGCTACTTTAAAGAGTAATGTTTAAAATAATTAAAAAATTATTTTAACAAAGGACTGTTGAGAGTCTTTGTATGTGTTCAACTGCAGTAACTATTCTCTTCTGAAATTCTATTTCAGATACTGGAAGTGTTTCACATTTGAGAAGTGCCAGACTGAGAAAATTTCAATGTGTGGGCTGCACAGTGCTTATAAAGTAAGGGAAAAAGTGCTTCAGATTTCATTCATACTCTCCACATACTTCATACTTTATCTACCACAGTGTTTTTAAGTTGCTGTTGCAGTTAAAAATCTAGTTTTGGTTCTGCTCTGTGCAGGTTTAGATTTATTTCCATCTTAATTCCTTATAACTACAGGAACAAATGGCAGTGGGCAACAATCTATATACAGGTGTATATTATACAAAAAAACAAAACCAGAAACCAAACAAACTGAAAAAAAACCCTCAACAAAAAACATCTATAGTCATCCAGAAAATTTTAGACCTCTATGAAAAGTCAGATAGCAAAATCAGGGCTTCAGATCATATATCTTAAGATAACACTCCTGGTTATCCTGTTTTCTTCAAAATATTTGATTCCATCCCATCTTCAAAAACTGCTAACAGAAGAAACAAAATCATGATTCATAAACTAATAACCGCAGTCACCATAGATCTATTATAAGCTCACAGAAATAAAAATATCTGCTATTACTCCATGAATCTCTACCAGGAATCCTCAAAAAATCCAAGCTTTGAGTTCCAGATGACAGCATGACTCAGACTTAAAACTCTTTTTTTTTTTTCCGAAGACAACTTAAGTAGTTGAGTAATTGATACTGGGAGTGGGGGAGAATCATGAAGAGTTTGGGAAAGGAGAACAGTGCTCTGCCATCATATCTTTATAAAGGAGCCTGCATCTCATGTGACCAACAACCCAAAACAGTAGAAAAACAGTCAAGTTGGAAAGGGGGAAAAAAACAAAGAAAAAACCCATAAGATCCATCCAGAGAATAACCATATCAAAGTCCAGAAAGCTCACTGGATTCATAAAATTACATTTAAAAACCTATTCATTTTAAGCTTTCATTCAACAGATGGGCTAAGATATTACAAGTCAGGCAGAAATCAAAGAGGAAATTCCACACTCCTGACAGGAGTAAAAGCAGAGGACTGAGAAATTTAACCATAATTTCCAGACTTGCCAGGTTTTCTGGAACACTGATCTGTGCAAACTAGGGAATACTGGAGCCCAAAGTATATACCCACTGAACTTCAAATCTGCCTACATGAAAGTAACAACAATAAATTAGAATTAACTGCAAAACATCTCAGCTGTATTTGTTGTAATAACATAACTGAATTGAATGCCAGCCATTTACTGGGAAGGGTGGTGAAGCAGCAGTATATTTACATGCACATTTTGCACATACATCAAACAGCATGTTTATTGCATCTAGGAAAAATGCTCTCATTTGAAAGATAAAACTGTTTTCTTCTCTTCTTGGTGCTTATTACTAGAAATAAAATGGTGATTTTGACAACTTTTTACTCTATGGTTTCTTTCTGATAGAATTAAAAAACACTGCAGAATTCTCAAGAAAGCTTCTTTTCTTTAATTTACAAAAGAAGTTCACAGAAAAAACTCACATCTTGCAAATACTTGCACAGACTTCTTTATGCAAAGTCTGGCAACCAGAGGTTTAGACCTCCAGCACCTATTCAGACTGAAACTGAACTAACACAAAACGCCATGCAGTCTGCCCAGCTATCTTCCAGTAACACAGGACAAAGTCTCTGTCCCTTAGCAATGCCTCACTGAACTCATTAAAGCATAGAAGTAACCTTGCACAGCATAACTCAGCACACTGCCATTCACGTGGACTACAACAACACAGCAAAAGGTAAAAAGGGAAGAACTCCTAGGGCAATGCACTTCTTGCCCATGCCTTCAACATCTGTGTAACAAAGCTTTTTTGTTAATCTCAAGCAAACATGCACCTGTAAAATTAATTTCATTATTTACTATGAATAATTTGATCTGCTCTAGTTATAGCAGACAGAAGTGGAGATGTCAGAGTTTCAAGGGAACCATATCATGCAGAAGCTTTCATTCTCACTATTAAAAGGACATTCAATCCACACAGATCTGTCTCTATTGTTATTTGTTAGTTTAAAAATCTCAATCACTATGACAGTGTACGATGTTAATTAGGTACACTAATTTTCTAGTCTTGCCTAAACTATGCTCTTTATTAAATATCCTCAGGACTTGGGAAGAAAAAAGATATGAACTTGCTGTAACTTGTGGGTCATAAGATACTGCATTCCTCAAAATGAAGGCAGACATTAATAGCAGGCAGATTCCATGCAAGATATGAAATTGATTTTACTCAAATTAATAACTTTAATTAAGAATCGGATCTTAAAATAGACAAGACATACTCTTGGTATGAACATATGTGCACATACTTGCATGAGTATCCTCTGCACCCAAGTAAGAACTGTGTACATGGCAGCCTTGTTACTTTATGTTCTTTTGTTCAAATTAATTTCATCAAAGCAAACGATAAAGAGAAATAACCAGTAAAATTTATAATTCAGCAAAACTTATTTTCTCTTCAGTGCAAATACCCATCTATACTTCAAGAAAACTCTGCTACATCTACTGTGCTGAGAATTAAGTAGTTGATTTTAAAATAGGAACCTTCAGGAAGCCCCATGGATATTTGTAACACTCTGTAAGCAGTCTATATGTATTCATATAATAAAAACACTAAATTAGACACAAAATAATATTTTTTCCCTGTCTTTGGAAAACAGACCTTTTTTTTTTCCCCCTCCTTCTGTGTTATCTGTTATTAATCCTGTGATTTTTGTCCTGCAAGAATGATGCTAGAGTTGTACCTCACACATTAGCATGACTACATGTGTAAAAGAGCTTAATACTTTATATTTCAGATACTATGCAGTGTCTTAAAGATAAACTTGCAAAAAGTTTGGTCTTCTCTGCTTGATCTATGATCTGTAAAACAAAACATACAACCACTTTTTTTTCATAAAAGCACAAGTATTTATTATAGCTTTATTGTGTCAGCAACTGTATAAACAAGAAAAACAACTCTAGCTCCACAGAACTCACCTCTTGTGAAAACTATGTGTTTTCCTTTACCTGAAGAATTGCAATAAAATTAAAAAGCACAACACAAAACAATTGGAAATCCCAGCCTACTAGGTGCCAACACATGATCAGATGGTAGTGCTTCCTAGGAACCACAGCAGAATCAAGAGTACTTGCAGAAAGCAAATATGATTGCTTTGTGTTTCCCACAGACAGATCTACCGAAGTTGTGGGAAGCATAAAGGAAAGATGGGATAAACTTGAGTAATGTTAGTAAGTGATAAAGCTATCAGTACTAATGAACCACAGCAAATAATAGGATAGAAAAAACAAGTGAAGCATAACTTGGACTTACAGCTATCCTGTGCTAACACTCCTCACTGTGCCTCACCTTCTGTCTCTCTCCTCTAAATCATCCAGAAAAAAGGTCAAAATTCTAAACACCAAAGGTACAGGCTTGTCCCTTTCTCAAAATGGAAACTTCAGGAAGCATATGGGAAAGTCTGAATTACATTAACTGTCCTGGAGGTAGCTCTATAGCGACTGGAGAGCTTATGTGAAAACAGTTGTAAAACGGTAATTGCAATATAAAGACAGTTAACACTGCCACTTTTATATGCAATGAAAACAAAGCACATCTGTCAGTCAAAATACTTCTTTTCACACTGCATAGCATTGCAGGGGTACTGGAGCCTCTTGCCATGGGGATTCCCAGTAGCTCAAAAAGATAAACACAATTTTCTACCATCAGAAACTAGAAACAAGAGTGTTGGATAGTCCTGTGACTCCACAATTAAAAAATGAAGCAAAGAAATCCTTTCTGTAGAGCTGAATAAGCATTTGACTTGACAGTCAGTTTAGGCAGCTGCAACTCAGCAGACTACAGCACGCTTTCAAGACGGCCACAGCATACATAACATTAGCCAAAGAGAATAGAACAAAATTTGTTTCAAAACACAGAAGTATATAATTTCCCTGCTGTCAATCTACATCCTTGAAACACATGAATTACCACTGGAAAACTCTGAATGTGTTTTATGACATTACAGTAGCTCTAAGTATGCAAGACAAGTCCTGCACCCTTCAGCCTTATCTCACTTTTTTTCTTAACAAGGAACTACATCCTGTTTTCCTTGTCAAGCCTGCACATGCACTCCCCCGGCCCTGTCCATCACATACATGTACCCCAATGCAGCAGAATCATCATTTCAATTAGAGCACTTCGCAAGAAATCAGAAATGTCTATAAAATTCACAAGATATGCTTTATTTGTTTATCTCAGGATCAAACAACCACAAATATGGTGTCTCACTGCACTCTGAACCTTCATGTTTTAGATCCAAGTTCACAGCAATTCAAAAGAGCAAACAGTTTTCCAAGAAGTTAGATAGCTGAAACAGGCACATTTACTGAGGCCTGAACTAGCCCATTCCCTTCCACCCAATGTTACCACCTTAATGAAAAAGCCTTATGGAGATGAACTAACAAAGTAATAAGATGCCTCCTTTCACTGAAATACTTGGGGCTGTACCATCTCTCTCCACTTCATTTCAATGAGTGTGAGGCTACCAATTTCCAATATCCCTGTTCTCAGACTCACCCATATACCAGCCCCATCGGCAGAACTCAGGAAGAAGGTTCACACTCCCCAGTCCCTCCCAGGTCCTGGGACGTCCACCAGGTAAACACAGAGCAACTCACTGCAATACACTGAAAAACCTCACCAAATGCCCAGATCCCTCAGGGAGGGAAAAGCAGGTAGCCATCAGTGAGAGTATACATACATGTGCTCTCTCTCAAGGACAGAGGAAGAGAGGCTTAAACATAATGAGAGGAATGAACACCTTGGAAAAGAAAATTTGAACTAACAGGTATTTCCAAAATCCTTATCAATATTTACCCTGATACTCACATTCCTGTATGCTATACCTACACCTAGTATACCTTATACCCACTTCTGCCTTGACACAAGCTCTTCTAGCTCTTCTCATCTATTACTTTCTTGACCAAAAATCATTCTTACTATGCTTTTACATGAGTCATTTCCTTTCTGAGAAGAGTTTTAACATACCTTTTTCCTGCACTTTATTTCCCTAAAAAATTCTTATTTAGTATATGGGATACTGTACCAACCTGTTTCAACTCTTCTGAGAAAACCCCTGCCCTGAATCATTCCAATAAACACTAGATGACTGAAGGTCAAGTTACATAATTACCACCCACTCCTTTGTCCATCCAGTTCACAGCCTGATATTTCAAAAGCCACATCTGCTGTTTAGTTTGCACATACTCATTGTTATCTGGTGAACTGAATGTCAACTTGAGCCTAGTTTCCCATGGATCACACAGCACAAGAGTAGTCATGCACATTTGTATATTCCCTACATCTTCCAAATCGTTTGGACTACTACTGCCACATTTGGCAAAAGAGTAACAGTCAAACCCTCCAGTTTATAAGCATTCCATAAAAAACAAAACATACATTTCTATTTGTGTTCCAACATAAAGGCTTCATTGTAAAACTTATTGTCACTAAATACAAGAGATTCCACATAGAATACAGCAATTAACGAGAAAAAGTTTTCTATGCTTTCTAAGTGGCAGCAGCAGATATCACCAAAGCTTCTGAGTGAATGGATGCAGACTGCTTTAAGAAACAATGTGTTTCTTATGAGCAGAAGAGGACTGTCATTTTGGGGATGAGCAAAATCAGTTGGTAGTTACATTTGTAAAAAAAGTCAGTGATAGGATTCGGAGTTTTAAATATAGTAGAAGAAAAGACACTGCTCTCAAAGTAGCCCATTTCCAGTCCCACAACGAAAATTCAGCAACCACATCCTTCCCAAAAGGGTGCTGTTTGCCTTTCAATACTTAGGATCACTTTTCATCCTTTGTCTTCCCTCTGAGGGGAGCTTGTCTGCACAGAGAACTCAGGCTTGTTCAGATCCCCTAAGTAACATTCCAGCTGCCTCTTATCCCTTTAATAAGCTTGCCTTTCCCACATACTGACTCTGTCTTAAGTTAAGGCAAACCACTTTATACTCCCACAGAAAATCACTATAGGACCAGAAACATGGAGTAACAAACCGTTCATGCAAAACTATGGAACAGCTATTTATTTTCTGTGCTTCAGCTTCTACCCTGCAAACAACAATACTTGACAGGAACATTGCTAGCGTGAGGGGTTATTAGTCTATCTTAACACTTAAATCTCAGATAATAAAGATCTTTTAAGCAACTATACAAATAATATTTCAAAAGAAAAATATTCACTGGAGGCTTGTTTTCAAGCATGTCACATCAGTAAAGCACGCTAAATTTAGATATAAGCTATGTTTAAAGTATTCTTTTGGTATAACCCTATTTTTAAGAAGAAAGCCAAGTACCAGCAAGTCACCACTTCACACACAAGTATTCTTTTACAAAGACATGCCACATACTAAGCAACAGCTAACTAGGGAAAACTCAAACAGCATCTATTTGTTGAGAGACTCAGATGCAACCTGTGTACGATGAATGAAACAAAATGATTTTTTGAAGAAAGGGATGAAGAATGCTTTGGAAAAATAGCTATGTGAAGATACTACTATTTTATATTAATGCCATATACCAAACTTGACAGGCAGTCATATTCTTTTGGATGTAGCTTCTTTTCAATTTGCATGAAAAGCATTGTTACACTTGTGCATTGATGAAAGCAGATTACATCCCTTACAATTCCTTACTGGCAACTCTGCCTAATGAATAATAATAACCCACAGTTTAAGGGCATTGGTTTCGCTGTGTGTTTGCTATTCAAAAAGGAAGAGGTTATCACTACAAGAGGAACAGTTCTGGGAGAGCAGCATAAAGGAAGTCTGGAATACCTCATGGCATCTGAGTTTTCCATGCCTCATCTTTTATTGTCAGAATATACATATACTAATTTGTAAAATTAGAAAGTACTTTCAAGTTGATGTATATTACAAAACTGAAAAGCAAGGATTATTTTTGATAAAGTACAAACTGTAAAGACAGGATATTTGCAAATTCTTACACTATCTATACTTCATCACTGGTTGTTATCTACTTGACTACTTACTTTATCTCCCTTTCTGGACTATCTGCAGAAGTACTCAGAAGCTCAGCATTGACATTATAAGACAACTTTTACATGGATTCAGTCATTACTAGGATTAGAGCACCAAGACAAAGTGCTTTCTCAGTGGATCTGTATATTCACTCTTGAAGTATTCCAGCTGGTTCAAATCCCCAGAAGTTAGATGCAGCAAGCCCAACAGCTAAAAGTGATGGTACAGCTGGCAGTCCTTCTGGCCTTTGCCCTTTCAAAGCAAAAGAAACTGTATAGGTTTCTAATGTGGACGACCTACAACAGAGATGTGGCCTACAATAATTCTGAGTGGGTAAAATTTTCAAATGTGGCTTTTCTATAAAGGTAGTTTTGAATTAATAAGCACATCACTGAAAATTTCTGAAGTCTAAAGCTAACTTAATTGCTTACAATTATCAAACTGTAGGTAACAATTTTAATACATTTTTTTTAAAGTTAGTTTTTATTCAACTTTGATCTTACTGATGCCAGCAGTAAAATTTAAAACTGACCATGACAAAACACAAAGTCAAGGCTGAGCATGGATTAAAATTGCACACCCTCCCCCTTTCCAAATACATATACACATGTTCAACGCAACCACAGGACTTAGTAGTACTTACACAAAACCATTTGCACATTGGAAAAATCAAAGGTTTACCTTGATTTTGTCAACTTCTATGAACACAGAATTATGGATGAAGTTAAAGACCAGCTTCATTAAGGAAGGGTCAAGGCAACAGTGAATAAAAAAAAAACAACAGGAAACAACCTTCAGAACATAGCAAGTTGGTCTTGGGTTAGAAAAAGCTGTGGATTAATGACAGAAGTCCTTAGCCTGCCCTAGACAAATACATCAAACCTTTCTCTTGAGGAGTTTAAAGAGTATAATACCTTGTAGTATTTTTTTTTAAATAATCATGGCCACACTACAACAGGAGATGCTTCATTATATCCTGCTACAGAAGGGTTCTAAGGCTCAAATACCTATGGGTTTTCTTTTTAAGGAATGTAGCTTGAAGAGGAAAATGGGTAAATTAGGCTTCAATGCACTAATTCAGGGTAAAATAAAGACTAAAAAATTACATGTACAGGCAGACATTCCACTCCATTAAAAGCCAACCTGCTAAAAAAATTCAGCACTTGCTCCTACACCCTTTTTAAAGGGAGGCACTGAATTTTAAAATAGCAAAAAAAATGTGACATAACATGGTGACAAGTACAAGATCAATGTCAGACATAATGCCTAGGTGTTCAAATTTCTGTTTATCTGCTTTTATATGATGAAGTCTATCACTCGTTTAAGTACATATCCTTCCTGTTTAATAGCAGATTTCCATATATCGTGAGAAAAGTAGACTCGGAACAATGGAACTCCATAAACTGCAACACAAATTCTTATTACACATCTAAATAAATTAAAATATATCTTGAAAGACTTAAAAAATACAGAAATTACACAGTATTTCAGCACAGGCATGAAGGAGTTTCTTAATAAGAATCTGATGCACTTGATCATTAGGTTCATACAAATAACAAACTATGTTCAACAACTCACAAGGTAAAAGTCAGTTCAGACCTTCCAATCACATCATCTCATCTTCCTTGAAAAAACCTACTGTTTAATGTGATCATTTTACTTGAATAACATACATCTGAGAAACTGGGCATGCTTATTTCATATTAAGCACTTTGAGTACTTTGTTGGCTCTCAAATGTGCAGTATCATGAGGCAAGAAGGACAAAAGTCATACCCTGAGTTACAGAACACTTAAAAATCTGTTTGCTCACCCACTTATTCTCTAATGCATAGGTAAAATGCAAGAATCTAATGTTTCTGTAACATATCCTTGCCTAAAAGCAAGACCTCATGTGATTCCTGAGCTACTCCTGCACTCCAGCCCCTTTACTTGCTTGCTAAGAATTTCTAAGAGTAACTTTTTAGACTGATTAGATGCTCACTCAACCACTGTAACACCCCTTACAATAAAAGGGCTTGTTCATTTCCTTCTATCCACCTGCACAGCCTCTTAAACAATAGCTGCTCTCCCAAACAGCCTGTCTTCCTCTTCCACGCTGAAGACAGTTTTGCCACCTTTAGCTGTGAATACGCCTTTCCAAGGTGTCCCAGTCTTTGGCTCCTTTGCCATCCCAGCTCTCCAAGTCTTCATGAACATCTCATAACCATAGACACCAGCTCAACTTTAGCCAGGGAACTGGTTGCTCTTTCAGTACCTTTAAATGGGAAACATGAATGATGAAAGATGCTCTGATAAGGAAAGCCATTTCCACTAATTACACAACCACCCAAGCCCATCCCAGGCAGAACTAACTACACACTGATGTGATCAAGAGACACATGACTGACCATTTTATCATTCAATTTCCTGACTCACCAATAGGAATGTCTTTCAGAATATTTAAGCTGATGTTCACATAATGGAAAGAAGTGTTCTGTCTCTGTATTTTAGACAGGCATTTCGAGTTAAAGCGCTGTGTGCTCTCTCTAAGCAATTCTTCAGGAGAAAGCAAATGGAAAAACATAATTGCTCTAGTAGTATGAAGAGCATACTGGAGGAAAAACAACAATGTTACAAGTAAAACAGCATGTTAATTAGTACTTTAGAATCACCCTCTCTTTGGGAATTATTCTATTGAGCTTTACGTGCAGGAAAGAAAGGAGGGGAGGGTTAAAGCCTCCACTTAAAACTATGTGATAAGAGAAACACATACATATGGATTTGTTTACTGCATTTGACCTACTTGTTATCTGTCTCAGTACCAGTTACCACAATATTCCTAATTGAAACTTTCATTTGAGATACTAAAAACACAATTTCATAGAAGGAAAACACCCTACCAGGGTATGTTAATTCACTGGACCCTAATGCACTTTGTAAAATGTAGGAAAAAAAAAAGGTGCTAATCAGAGTCTTATGAAAATTTATACAGTTAGAGTCTAGAAGCCAGAGTACATGAATGTAAGCGCATGCCTTCCCCCTACAAGATGCATCAACAAGACTTCCATTTTCTGTTCTAAACTGCTCACATTCAGTTACAGAAAGTTCTTTCTAAATAAGCAGTTCCTTAATTTATTAAGATTACTACATTTTTAAGAGAACAGTATTGATTAAAACAAACCTATTACTAGTAATGCTGTATAAATTAGAGAAAAAAGAAATCCTTTTTTTTTTTCCATGAAAGAAGTCTTCTCACAATCTGTACTTTCAGAGGGACCTACCAGTAGGTTTCGACAAACTGAAGTAATAAAAGCAAGTTACAGGAACTCCTAGCAGTCTTTTTTTCCTAACTTTTAAACATCAGCAACTTCATTAATGGCTTCCACCAAATGCCAAAGTGTGCTCACATTGCTCGTTAGAGGATCAGTCCACTGTTTTCTGGCTGCACTCAACTTAAAGACTGCTGTGAATATCCACAGTCAGTCCCAGGGGCTCCCACTTAGCAGAGGAAACATCTCAAAGGTTAAGGGAAGGGTAGTCACGAGCTACAGGCACACAATCAGACGGGAGAAAACATGCAGTTCACATCATAATACACAGTTCGAGTGTACCTTCCACTCACAGAGGAACAAACATTCACTTTCCTTGCTTTACAGAAAGTTTATAGTTCACTAAGAGCAAGCAAGTTCAGCTTCCTTGCACATGAAAAAATACCACAACCAACCAATGGTATCTGGGAAAGTACCAACAAGACTCAAGACACTTAAATGAAAAGACCATTTTATGACAACTGCAGCTAGTAAACCTAATGTTTACATGTGAGGGTTTGTTTTTATCTTCCCCTCAAAATATGCTCCACTTGTAAGCCTTTTTTAAAATCTGGGCTCTCATTCTTGCTTGCTAACTTGTTATTGGATCAAAAGTAAGTTAGTCAAAGAGAGGAGAAAAAGAAATTCTAACTTTTTTTCCTTGCCAGAAAATTGTTCCTCACAAAACAGGCAAGAGTTATACAGGAACTCCCTCAAACTAGAATTCAACAGAGTCCAATATTAGGGAAAAAAAAAATTTAGCAGACAGCTACTGAATATGCTTGCCTTGCTAAAAAGACAGCACTGACATGTTAACAACATAGCAAAACTTACAGTATATCCAAGTTTAAAGTATGGTTCCAAGAAACCAGTCAGAATCTCAATTTAGAATAGTGTTTTTGAAAATATGCGCACTAATCTGCCAATTATGCAAAATTTAGTAGTTTAAACTTAGATACAAGAATCTATACTATGTATTTCTACGCAACTGTAAATCTTCATGTATAAAGTATTGGTAAAGTAAGAACTGCAGCAAAAAATCAACTGTACAAAACAAAATAAAAATTAGTCAGAACACGACAATTCTTCTGAGTATTGTATCATATAGCATGCTATAAATCACTTCAAACGTTTACTTCTACTGAGGAGATGAACAAAGAAACTTGGATACACAACCAAATTCCATACTATCAAATACTCTAGTATCCCGTGTTTTCCTACAATCATGTAAATGAAGGAGGTCGAGTCTCATTAACCAACTGACACCTCAGTGAGATCAGTACTGCAAAATATTATAGCTAGTAATTCTGAAATACTTACAAGCCAAGAAAATCACAGGTTGTTGACAAATCACACTCTTTCAATTAATGTCTATTAGATCTCAGCTGTTCTAGTGTTTCACGTCATTATTACCTATCTGGGACAACATAAACAGAACACTAAAAAAGGAAAATGCAAAGGCATCTAGGAAAGGAAAACTACACTATTTACACAGTATATACAACTTTTTAAAAAAATCTCATGAGTACTGTAAGGAAGTTGGGGAATTATACCCAATAAGTTCAAATATAATGTTTACAGCTTGGGAAACTGAGGCACACTGGAAGAGGCAAATGATGCACAGAGGTACGTACCTAACATATCAAAAGCACCAAGCTTAATAATTTAAGGTCTGAAGGCTGATCATAATTGCAAGTTTTAGCCAGGACAAGTATAAAACAATACATTTAGTGCTTAGTTGAAAATAATGCCCATATAGATTATATATACTTGATACTAAAGTAGGAGTGACTAAAGCAAAGGAGTCAAACAGATTCACCTGTAGGGCCCTTACAACACTAACCCAGGGCTTCTCCCCTCCTAGCAATGACAGAAACAGTCAACAATGACACAAACAGTCAAAAAAGCCTAATTATATGCTTTGCTCTGATGACAGGAAACAATTTAGGTGGCATGTGTCCTGATTCTAGCTATGAGTACCTTGTAACCAGAGCATAGAGATTCTTCCTCCAACTGACAAAGCTTTCATTTAAAGCATTACAGCAATCACATCACTATATTAGATTAAATTTTCAAACTCCTTTTGCTCCGAGCTTGTCTAGGGCATGGGGGGTTTCTTCCCTCAAACGAGCACTGTTTTAAATACTGTCCATGAGACCTTAGAGATTCTTTGATTACTGATCTAACCATAGCTCTGAACAGCCAGCTGAGTATGTGTGTACTTGCACAACTTTACACGTGATCAACGTACTAGACAATATAAATTTCTATGGCATTAAAATCAGGACATTTTTCACTTCAGGGACTAGAAAATCATTCTAATAAATTAAATGCAGCAGTTTTGACAATAATAAGATTTACAGCTTAGCAAAATATCTCTGTTCAGTATATCACGAAAATATCACTAAAGAGTGACAATCAAGAGTTCAAGGCACAATAATTTCTTAAGCGAAGCCATTCCTTTAGGACAGTCTGTTCTGGCTTTACAGTTCAACTTCTTTAGAAAATTAAACTAGCTGGCAGACTTTATTTCCTTACATTATTCAGTCTGTTCTTTCAAACAAGGTGAATGAACCTGAAGAATTATTTATTCTTCCTCATACCATCACTAGTAAACTGATATGGAAGTAAAATTTGGGTCCTGGACTTTTACAACTATTCTATCAGCCTAATCTTAAAGCCAACAATGAATAATACACATAGTCTTATTGTAATCTCAAGTAACATTTGTACCACAGAAGCCTGCAATGGTTCTAACCCAGAACAAAGTGTTTTAAAGCTTATGTAAGCGTAATATCCCTTTCTTTAATGGGCCAGAATGTCAACAGCATTACAGTCTCACTAGTAACATACTACATTAGGTTCAACAATAATTTTGGGGAGTAATCATTATCTGACCTTTGGTAATGTTTCTCAGTCACTGCTGCTTTAAGAAGTACTCACTAAAGCCAAATCCACCCCGGGAATCAGAAGATTTAAGACTGATCTCTATCTGCCCCCACTTCTACCTTTGAACAGTTTTAGTCTCAGTGTTCTGCTGCTGTAAATGTTGGTCTTTGATACTCATTACAGCTGGTGAAGCCAGAAGCAGGAGTATTTATATACTGTACCACAGCATTAATACTATAAGCTGTGCAGAACACTATGAAAGTTCACGGCAGTCTTCTATTCAGTGGGACAGAAATCCAAATTAATACAGAGTGACAAGTATAGTTAAGACTATTAATAAGTCAATTTTCCACAAATCTTAAGAAGTCAAGTACCCACATTTCTGTTCCAAAGGAAGGCATGTCCTAGCTTTTGCACCATGCCACCTCAGAGACCTTTCTTAACTCAACCTCTGCTCTGAAACACCAGTCCCTCCCAGTAAAATATAAAGCATCATCCTGCCAAGGAGTAAATAAAAATCAAACAAAATGGTAACATTAAGAATTCGGTTTTCTAATCTAATTTTGTGTCTCAACTGGAAAACTAACAAGATTAATTTGATTTCCAGTAGCTCAATCATCAAACTTGGGTTTGAAAAATACTGTTCTCAAGAACAGGATCAATTTCTCTAACAGCATTTTTCCCCTAAAGAAACTACTTTGCACCACATTTAGTTTTAAACTCAGATAACTATTAAGGCCTTAACATATGGAGAATTGTCTTCATATTTGTCCCAGTAAAAGCCATGTCAGAACTGTAGGCAAACATACAATCAAATATTTGTTGTACATAAAACTCTGAAGCCAACATGAAGGCCAGACATATTAAAATTAAAATACCACTGCCCAACACCCCACTAAGCTACAATTCTTGTTAGTTGGTGCTATTCCAGTATTTCACTCATCAGTATTCCTCCTTCTCAAATTTTTATAATTATAGTCATCATCAGAAGGAAGGTTTGAAAAAATCACTAACTAGAGGGAAACAAAGAAACATCCTCCAGAGAGATCAATGCCCACGTATCAACCTAGATGAATTTAGTAATTTAATTAGTGGAAAATTCTAGATATCATAGCTCTAACTGCATAATGGAAGGCAATCAAAAGTGATGTACTACTGCTTTTCCAAGCGTGTATTTACTTGGTGTACAACCTACTGTATTCGAAGCCTTCACATGCAGTAACGTAATGATATCTACAAGGCTCTGCTCAGGATCAAAATCACAGTCCAGAGCTCTGCTATCAGCAGTGCCTTGATCAAATTCATGCTGATATTAAATTAGGTTAGTTCAGAAGAGCTAAAAGTATGTGTACAGGAAGGTAGAATACCTTAATGGGGAGTAGTTCCCACTCCCACTTCCTTCTCCCAAAAGAAGGATACAGGAGAAACCAAAATGAGCTTGAAATATGGCCACACTACACAGCAAATACTTGCTTTTTTGTTTTTCCTTCTAACCTGAGGACAATAAAGTTCTTTTCCTTGGAGCAGAACCTGACATTTGTAACAAAAACTGTTAGGAGAAACTAATCCCTCATGTGGATGAGACAGCACACTGACTGAGATCAGAAGCAGCTTCTTCTTCCCATCATTGGCAATAAGGAATGGTGTTGCATTTCTCAGCAAGGCAAAATAAACTTATATTCTTGGATAAACTTCGGAAAGCCTTGATCAAAGGTCTATAAATAACATTACTCAGCAAGAATTTAGTTTGGTTGCTTTTTTCTCTAACTAAAGATTGTAGTTGTGGTTTAGGTTTACAGTAGAAATGCTGAAATACTGCGTAAGTCACAGCATCACAATCTGAATCCATGTGCTGAAGGCAGGCAGATGAAGCATAGCACGACAGTTGTAACTTTTCAATTCTGTCATGAATATAACAAGCAAATACGGTTTGTTAAAAATCTTTGCACAAAAATTAAATTCCTCAAGTACATTAATTACACTAAAGTAAGGACAGCTTGATATATCTAAACTTGTGATTTTTCCCTACCCGTTCCTGCTTTGCTGTAAACCAACTCCCTCACACATTTTTAACATCCTACAGAGATATTAAAACCCTTATCCTTGACTCTTTGTGCATTTAAAACTGTTCAGTACCTCAGTTCATTTGAATAGGTCCCTTCAAAAATTAACTTAGACCAGCATAACTATTCAGCCACAGGTACTGGTGTAACTACAGGTTTTTTTGGAGCAGCCCACCTTACTCAGTAAATATGAAACATTCATGGTACATCTACACTTATGAGTTTGCACTAATCTTTGCCGTGCAGGCATGGGCTGGACAAAGCCCTCTGCACTGACAAACCCGAAATATTTCCTATCCTCTATCAAGTGTTTGAAGCAAAGCCCTTAAAAAATGCTAAATCAGGGCCCCTGTTACCGTCCCTTTCAGAGCAAGACACATGCCCAGCTCCGTGCCAAAGGCTGCTTCCTGCATCGGGGCCCACGGGCACGACCAGCGCTCGAGTTCATAAACACAAGTCTCCGAGAAAACAGGCGACGACTCTCGCCGCCAAGTACCTGCGTTTTTCATCCGTCAGGGCGCAGGGCCACTTACATGCCGTAAACCCCAACGCTTTTACGCACTCATTTTTCACTTACGGTTCTATTTAAAGACGCGTTTGTGACCACAAACGAAGCGCCGCTCGGGCGCGGACCGGAGGCGGCCCGGGGAGAAGCGGAGGTCCCTGGAAGGGCTCCCAGGCCTGCGCCGACGCGCCACAAACTCGCGCCCGGCGCTGGGATCCTCAGCCCCGTCACCCACGGGCAGCGACCGTTCCCGACTCAGAGGCCGGTCCCGTTTGTTCGCGCGGCCGCTGGGCTGCCGGCGCCGTCCCTCGGCGGTCCCGGAGGAGAACCGTGCTGCGGGGGGCCGGTGCCGGCCGCTTTGTTCCCCGCCGCCGGGGGGGAGGGTCAGAGGGCCGCCCCGGTACCTACCCCAACAGGAGACGACGAGGAGCAGGAGCTGCGCTGACCTCCAAGCCGGGGAGCCTTCTGCGCTCCTCCAAGGGGCCATAACACCAGCCCGCAGGGAGGCGACGAGGAGCCGGAGCCGCCCCGGGGAGCGCCAGCGGCCCGCACGCCCACCCCTCACCCACCCTCCCGCGGAGCCATGAGCCCCCGCCGGCCTCGGCCTCCTCCCCGCGCCGCTTCCGCCGCCCCGCTGCGCCTGCGCACTGCCGGCCCGGGCGCGTGCGGCCAGCCGGGGCGGAGCCGAGCGGCGGGGAGAGGGAGGGAGGGAGCCGCCCCGACACCGCCTCCCGCCCGCCCCGGGCAGGGCGCGGGGAGTGGGGTAAGGCAGACACTGGGGTGGAAAAGAGCGCTTGCATCATTGAGGCCGTTCCTGTCTGTCATTAAACCGTGTCCCCGAGCGCTTCGTCTACCCGTCTTTTAATACCTCAAACACCTCCCTGGGCAGCTCTTCCAGTGCACGATGATCCTTTCTGTTAAAAAGTTTTTCTTGATGTTCCGTCTGAACCTCCCGTGGCAGAGCTTGAGGCCATTCCTGCTCGTCCTGTCCCCTGTTACTTGGGAGAAGAGGCCAGCTCCTTTCAGGTAGTTGTAGAGGGCGATAAGGTTTCCCCTCAGCNGGACACCACGACGGCCGAACTGCCTGGATCCCCGTTTTATATGCAAAATAACCAGTGAGGCATTGCGATGCCCTGACTCTCTGTCCTGAAGAACCTGTGTGTGAAATCAACCCTGATCTGTAAAACTCAGAGACATGCTGGTGCGTGTTTGTGATGTCCAGATCTGTGCTTCGAGCAAACTGCGAGAGCAACAAGAATAACTACAGATGTGCAGCATCCAGAATTATGGACCCCATAGACACATATTGTGACACATTCTGTTCCATTATGGTTGCTCATCTTTTGCCCTTTAATGGCGCCATTTTCCTGTTGCAGTTACCTCTTACACTCAACCGTTTAACTGAGTGTCAAAAGCAAGTGGGATTCACAGAGGGAATTCTATACTTGGCTTCAATTTTGCAGAGCCAGTTGCTGAATGGGACAAGTATTTGTTGCCTCTGTTCTACTAGATCAGCTGCTCTACTCGGAAAAACAAAGTATTACCATTCCTGAGAAAAACAAAAGTTAAGTTACATTAGTAGGGCTTTGTAATTACACCTTGAGAACAGATGTGTTGGATCAGATCAGAGATCTTGCTCTATGAATGGTGATTGATACAGGGAGTGCTGTACGTTATTTCTCCTCATCCCTCTCCTCATAGAATCATTAATATCACCAACTCTAAGCGTAAACTTCACATTGCCAAGTCCACCACTAAACCATCCCCCAAAGTGCCACATCTCCATGTCTTTTAAATACCTTCAGGAATTGTAACTCAAGCATTTCCCTGGACAGCCTATTCCAGTGCTTGACAATCCTTTTGATTAAGAATTTTTTCTTAATATCCAATCTAAACCTCCTCTAGTGCAACTTGAAACCATTTCCTTTCATTTGTTGTTTTCTGATTTCTCCCACATTTATTTCCCAATCCCCATCTATTTAGGAAGGAAGGAATATTGAGGGAATGCTTCTTGTGGGAGGGAGCTAAATTTATTTAAAGGTAGGCATCTGAATGAAGATGTAGCAGTAATAGTAGTCACCAAAGAACAAAGGTAAACCAGGCAAGCATGAATGCCTTCAACTCCCTGAGAAGTTGTGGCCCAGGAACGCCTGGTATTAGAAATGGTATAATTGAGTTTAACACCTCTGAATGGATTAGTCTTCAGTAAATTTTTCTGGTCACAGTTTGAACATATGAGGGATGTGACCATTTGCCTCTCAGAATCCATGAGTATGCATACAAAATTGATGCTTTAAGAGAGAGGAAAACACAATCTTTGTTTATATGTTTATGCAAATAACTAAAGCATTCATAACATCTTAGCCAACAGTCTTTTTGGTTTTTTTCTGCTTGCTAACCTCAGATGTGCTATTTTCCACAGTGTATCCCATTCCTGATTTTGCCATTAATTATTAACAATGGGGCACTGAAAGGGTGCTCAGGAAGTCTGAGTTGCAGCTATTGAGAGAAACATTACTACTTTTATGAGCAGACACCACACAGAGCCTATGAACACACAGTGACTTCTAACCCTCCCACAATAATTACAGCTATACGTCCTGGATCCAAGTCCTTGCTGGAACCTGTTAAACTCTCTGCCATAAAGATAGGTCAACATTGCACAAATCAACACATGATCCTTCCTCTACTCCTCCCAAAGTTATTTTTGTCTGTCTAGTTCAACCCAGTTTCTACCACCCAGTTGGTGCTATTGAGAGATGTGATATGATTCTCTCTCCATAGATCTTAGTTGCACAACAGAGAAGACAACAGTAATTATCTTTTCAGATTAAATGGTATTCCAAACAACCCAAATGTCTTTGTTGGCAAAACTGCTTTCAATCACTTGCACAAGCAAGTGGCTTCCCTTTGCCATGTACCCAGGCTGATCATTCATGGCAGCAGAGAACAAAGCATCAACTGCTGGCATCAGGGGCTTAGTTTCAACATTGCTTTTGAAGATGCAGAGCAAAAGAAGATATGCAAGAGAGTCTTGCCTCAGCGCTAAATGAGCTTGGTAAGCAATAGGTGAGATACTGAAGTAATGATCTAGAGAAAAAAGCTCTGCAGGAGCAGTTTGTCTGCATACGAGAGGAGGTGGATCTTGCAAGTCCAGCGAAGACAGTGTGTTAGTAGTCCAGATAACGCACTCAGGATGTAAAGTGACATCTTCCCATATAGTGCCCTCTTAGTAAGTTCACCAAATCTAGGAACTTCAAAGTATTCAAACAGACTTCTTCCCTAGCAAGGTCACCTGAGTACAAAGTCTTACTCTTTTTTTTTTCTGCTCCTTCTGTTGGCCTTTTCCAACTGTCTGTCTTAATCTCTTTGATGTTTGTGGAGAAGAATATCATTGCTCCTGTGCTTGAAAAATACACAGTAAATCAGACATAACTTTATATACATGGAATTTCAAACATGACTGCAGTTTTTGTTGGTTTGCTTGTTTTTCCTCTGAAAGTGACTAATAAAAGTTTATCAATAGGAACCATTTTAAGCTGGCACATAAGTTGATACCATCTTTCTTCCATATTTGAAGGCAGGTGAAGATAAAATATCCTGGAAGTGCACATATGGTTCACCTTGAACCAAAACAAGATTGTTGTAATAGGCAGTCATTCTTCTGTCTGAACCTCAAGGTTGGTACATGAAGTTACTGAAGCAATTTCAGCAATAGTCGTCAGGCTTCCACTGATGATATCAGCATATGATTTCCCCCTCCCCCCAGTTTTATTTTCAACATATTTTTAACAATAGGTTGTTTGCAGACACATCAGCTTCACTTCACTGCTACCACATGCGCTTCCTTCTCACAATCCTTGCTTTTCTTTGTTTTCTTTTCATACAATTTCCTCATCAGTTCTCCTTTTTCTTACTTCAGACTGTGCTGTTAACAAATGCCAACCTCAGATTTAACAGCAATTTTATGACCCATTGTAAAGCTTCTCCCCAGTTCTTTCCTTTCTCTCTGTTCCTGCTCTGACTGTAAAATTGTAGAGACAATCTTACAGTATGCTCTTTAATGCCAGCTCCTGGTTGGGACCTCTTGGCACTATTATAGTACACAATAAGAATGGGGACAATTTGATATGTTGACTAGATCTCAGTTAAATGAAGTATCAGTAGTTTTCCTTTACCAATCTGATTATTTTCTGTCCTATAACCTCTCTTCAGGTGAGGTCATAAGAAATGATCCTATATTCAGTACCAGTGTTTCATTTTTGGTGAGACACATCTGAATTTACTTCACCTGGGGTTTTTTTGCAGAACTCAAGTACTTTATCATAAAAAGGACATCAGTAGAATTCAAATATTCTTATTTTCTTATATCAGTTTTTCAAAAGATTTTTTTTTAAATTTAAAGCATAAGAAAGTAGGCAACTAAGAAAGTAGGTTTCTCTCCCAACCTTGCATTTGTTTTGCAATACAGCATATGAAGACTGGAACATAAAATTATTTGTTCCATCTATTCAATGATTTTTTTTTAACAAACAGTTCTTTGCATAGCAGTTTTCTAAAAGGTGCTAAGAAAGTAGATTTTTATTCTATTTTAATTTTAATACTAGACAAGAGCTACCTCAAGTCTAGATTGCCCTACGTAACTCCACTGCAAAATGCTGAAAGATGGTAGATGGTGCCAGAAAGGTCTGACTGAGCTGCAGTTTGAAGAAAACTATAAGGTGTAAACTTGTAGAGGTGGGCATGACAACTCTGTAGGATAGCTTCTACCTTCAAAGGGAGAAAACCCCACAGAAGCTAGATGTTCAGAGAGGGGTTACATCACTGCACTGTTACTCTTCTTTTCCATCGTCCCATCCAGTGGAAACTAACCTTCAAAGTCATAAAGTGGCTCTTAACGTATGACTGAACTGGACTGGGTAAAAGAAACTCCAGTATTAAATCAGAAAGCAATCATTTGTCTTGTGTAAAGGTTCATGAGAACTGAGAGTCACATCATCTAACTAACTGTAGTAAGACCTTAACATAACCCACAGGTTAGCTAAATTTAGAGGAGAGAGCTTCTAAGAGCTTCTCTCAGGCTGCAAAATGTGGTATCTGAGAGTTACTGACTTGAACGAAAGTGTTCCAAGCAGTACTACACTTTTCCTGCCTAAACGTTGGAACATGACAGTTATGCTGTCAACAATCCAAAATTATACTAGACACGCACACATGTGTGTGTGTATATACATGTATTCCATTCATATACACCATTAAACCTTCCACTCTCACCTAGGTACCTTAATCCAAATAGTACCTTTTCCAAGCAGTCTAGGAGTCATTCCAGGTCTTGCTTTCTCTTGCCTCAAATCACATGGTTATTAAAAAAAATCATAAGACTCTCAATAAGACTTTGCATATGATTTGAGTCATAAAACTTGGCAATACCACCATATGCTTACCCGTTCAAGCTAAGTCAAAAACCATGTGGTAACGTATTATGAGTGCCAGGGATCTGCAAAACTCTGAAAATCCCCAGGACAAACATGAACTTTTTAGTTGTGAAGCATGTACAAAATACACATTTAAATTAAAACTCAAAGCAGTTATTTTTTTTTACTTTAATTCCATGTATAAAGGTATTTTATAGACCATTCTAGTCTACTCTGATAAAACTACCTTTATTTGAAACCTAATAAACAGACTTATCCTTATTTGTAAAGTCAAACTTCTGTAAAGTCAAACAGAATGTGTATTCCTAAAGATTCATGTTGATATATTCAAGAACAATGTTGAGCAATATAAATCAAAATAAAATTTCTTGAGTTTATTAACTTAATGTTTTAATTTGACCTTGTGATAGAGTGATATCTGGTAGTGAACAGAGATGTCATACTTTTAATCTTTTTTAGCATTTCTCCATCTTTTAATTAAAATGCAATAAAATGTGAAAGGGAGATTAAGGTTATGACATTCCCATTCTGTCACCTATTCTTCAGAGAACATGCTAACAGTACATGTTACATCTAGTCATTAGAGCTACAGGAGTAAATTAAAGCCTGGGTGTCTCAATCCCTTTTACATCTTTCAGAGTGTCCGTTGTGAGTGAGAGTACGAGATCTACAGCAGAAGAGACCACATTGTATTCCCAGTTCCTCTGTAGCAGCTGAGATCAGTGAGTTAGAATTAGCATGATCATTTGGAGAAGCACTTCAGTATACTAAAACATGCCTGTAGGATTAGATTCAGTTGTTTTACATTTTAGCTTTCCTCTGTGCCAGTCAGTTCTGCACTTTATTTTTCCCTTTCAAGCTGTAGTCCTACTGTGTTATGTTACTTATTTATTGAAGTGATGTTTTCAATATATTTCTGTCAGGCTTGTAGAAATCTTTAACACACTCCAAGTGAACAGCACAATAACACTGAAATATTTTCACAGCAATATTCAGAGATTTTAGTGCTACAAGATGTAGCTCTAAAACTAGGAATTAGGATTGTTCCACAAAGTAAATGATGCTGCACTAATATTGAGTTTTCCTGAAATCACTCTTGGATCAAGCTCCAAATTTTCCATTTATAAAAAGTTCAACCATTTGGTAAAGTTTTGCTTGTCTGCAAACAGACAGCTGGCTTCCCCCCCCCGAAAAAAGTGATAACAGCTAACGGACAAAGGCTTTTGTTTATTTGCTACAAACCAGCTGCTTCTCATCTGCCTTGGACTAGCACTGGTATTGCAGTATAAAGGAGGACATAAGCAAACAAACAAGAGGACAATGAGATCCTGAAGGGCAGATTTCCAGCACCAGAAAACCCACGAGTAGTGGATTCAGATGTAATCTGATGCAATAGCAGTGGAGTTCTCTGCAGTCATTTATTATATTGTCCTTTAGCTCCAAATGTGCAGAATAGTTTTCTACTGAGCCTGCATAATTGCATTGTAGGAGATATCTGGGACTCCTGGAAATGCTACTAGCTGGGATCATTTTCTTTTGAACTAGCACATGAGGCTCTTAAAATTCAGAAAGGCATTTGTTATTTTTCACAATGTTCAAATTTTACCTGTTTATTCATGGCTGTCCAGGGCAAAAGGATAAAGACAGAGGCTCTGTCAGTAACAAACTCCCCATCACTCTCTGGAATCCAGTCTCTGATGACTGCTGTGTGTCAGATACCCAGCTAGCTGACACTGCAAAACCCATCTCATTTCACTCCCCTGTGCACCCTCTCCCTCCCACTTTCCTTATTCATCACAGATCTAGAGCTGGAAGGATGAAAACTGAGCGGAAGCCAATATTTTCTCACACTTAATCTGTGTGTCCAGAGGCAGTATACACTCTGGCCATGCTGTTAATCTCTAAATCCTCTAAACAGATAAAGCTTTCTAGAGAAGCTGCTGTAGACACTGAGAAGATAAATCTCACTTGGTTGCTTCCCTGGAAGACTTCAGCTTCCTAGCCTGAATGTGGACATAAAGTGTGGGAAAAAATCCCTGTCTTGGTCTGGCAATTTCTTCCTGTAGGAGGAGATAAAACCTGCTGAAAATAGGGGCAGAACTATAAACACTCATTCCAACACACTAGGACATAAAGAAAGCTATCAAGACAACCTCTAACTTGGCTGCTGTTTGCAGTGAACATGCTGGCTTCTTCTGGCCAGTCTCGTTACAGACATGGCACTTCTTGCTGTAAGGTGTAAAATGTCCTTGTCAAAAGAAAAGTCATAGAAATCTTCACATAGTGCTGGAAGTTTCTGTGAACTCTAAGGCTCTGCTCATTAGTTAGTATTTCTTGCCCTTCCAACAAGTAGCATTTTTATATGTATCACATATATTTCAGTTTGCTGCCTACTTCAACTCCCTATTAAATAGAATTAACCAGACTGAAGCCTCACTTTTCAGTAAAGACAGTTCTGCAGGGGACAATCCAGCTAAGCTCTGTGACGATGTGTGACATTTAGACTTTGCCAGAGAAGAAAATATTAAGGTCAGGAATAATAAAAGATTGGAGTGCTGCTGACATGATTTCCATGGGCGCTGGCACAAACTGGCACCAAATCAAGCAAGATAACTTTTTTACTCTGCCACAGTTATCCTCAGTGACCCTGAGATAAAAAAAACAAAGTCTTTCTGAGTCTCAGTTTCCAAGATAAAGAATGAGATAGTGCCCATTTGTCCATCAATTCCATTTAAACTGGGATGATTTTGATGGTGAATGTCTCATTGCATGAATGCACAGGACCCATAGCTCAAGAATTCTGATTTCAAGTATGCTATAATGTGTATAGTAAACTGAATTAAAAAACTGCCTTTATAAAAGAAAAGTACATTAGTGAAATGCATGTCTGGAAATTCAGCAGGCTCTTAGTGTAATTCATTACTAGAAAGCCCGTTCATCTGCCTTCTTTTAAAAAAATAAGGACAGTGCAAAAGCAAGAGAGCCATCCTTGAAGTAAAGACAAGGCCTCTGATTCATTTCACTGCAGTCATTAAGTTTCATTTCTTGGAAAATGCTCCCCATTTATACATATGCACCAAACACCTGGAAATCTTTTCAGAGAAATTTATAGCTGTGAGTGCAAATTGTTTGCAAGTTAGAATTCACTGGAATTTCAAGCTCCTTTCCTGTTCCCCCACTTTTATTTTCCTCTGTCCAAGAAATGCCCCAGCCCACTTAAGGATCATACCAGCATTTTTTTAATATGCAAATATACATTCATGATTTACATGTTAAGGCAAAAAGTACTTTAAACTGCAGTGTATTTGAAAGTGAATAAATTTTAGTGATGGATGCACATACAGCCTTCATTCTGTCTCTGTACATGTTCATTAAATAGCATTCTCCAAATAATAAATAAGTATTTATTCTCCCACTGCTCTTCTTAGGTAGCTAGTAAAAATTATTCCCAGTGTCAAATAGCTTATTATTTTAAACCTGTTTTTCATCTGTTTAACAGACTGCTCAAAAGCTATACATCTGGGGTAGAAAACCCTTGACTAATAATTATAATTAAGTAATGAAGATTTTATCACTATATCTGGTGATCTGGCAGGTAAGGGAATACATGAAGAAACAGAATAAATAATGATGAACTAGTCTAGAAGATATGCATCCCATAGTCTTCAGGGTATTCACTAATGAAATTACTGAATGACTTGTAATTATATTTTGTAAGCTAGGGGAGAACCAGAATCATGTCTAAGGAATTGGAAATGAAAAGATGGACTGATTATTTTTTTTTGTGTATAAAGAAATACTAGTAATATGCTAAAGATACATTGAACTATAGTAAACTTAATGAAGGTAATAAGTAAAATATATATATATGTATTTACACCAATAAGGACTAATAACAACAAGTCAAAGGATGCAGATGCAAAAGCACATGCAACCTTCATATTTTAATTCTGAATTTGATCAGATAGCTATGAAGATACAGCTTTAAAAGCTCATAGGACTTTACAAATCATGGGGAGAGGAGCAATAGTCAACAGCAACATGAGTCTGAGATCCCTTTCCAGTGAGAAGTTACAATGATAAACAGCAAAATCCAAAGCTTGCCTAGTTAAATATGGAGAAAGCCCTCAGTTAAAAAATATATCAAAAAATTGATGGACATTTTCCAGAAAACATAATCAGAGAAATTCTACATTAATTTAAAGTGAAAAACAAGATATCCATGAACTCCTGTAGTAGCAGACAAAGACTCATGCTATTTCAGTCAACATACATTTTTATACTGCTTTTCTTGCTCTCATCTCTGCATATCTTGCAGGGGATTAGAAAAAGGTCTACTGTCTGTCACACATGGTCACTCAGTTGCTCCCGTGGGGCAGAAGTGAATGTGTCCAGTGGTGTACTTTGCTCCAGAGGTGAAATGGAACGATCCCACCAGGTAACTTAGTGCTTCTTTACCAGAAAAATGTAATGCATGTGGTTGCAGGAGGTGAAGTATATCTGAAATTGAGCACATATACCATGTGGCTACAGCACGGATTCAGTGACTGTAAGGAGCTTTAAAATGATGCCAGTGTACAAATGCTGCCAGGAAAAGGGTCTGAGCCCATCCCTGTACTTCTCACCAGCATGACTGTACATGCACTTATCCCAAGGTCTGAGCAGTGCTAGCAATGTGCAGCTGCAAGGAGAAGGGAATTTACAGTCACATTTCATCACGTTTTACTTTTGTACCATAACACTGCCAGTCTTTCATCTGCCTAGTTATCTGACCTACATTTCATCCTCTCCAAAGTAGCTTAACTTGTACGAGTCTTCCTCTTTGTACATTTTTAATGTACCTTATTCCGATTATACTACAGGACCTCTTGAGTTTTACCACAGGTGGAATGACTATCTATATTTATTTAGCTTGCTCAGCAAATAGTCCTTTAAGAGTAATTACTGACAAATTAAAAAAGTCAAGTTAACTGTTGCAGAAATATAAAGTGATCACACAGAAAAATACTGTTTGAAACAAGACATCATCAAAGACTAGTAAATTGAAATATGTAAAACATCTGTTAGATAACCCATTTACCATTTGATCTGTCAGAATTCTTAAAAAAACTACAAATCCAAAATACTGCTGTAGCTACTCACTGTTATAATACAGAAGATAAAATTTCAACAATCTGGTGATACAAAATGATGGAAATAAAAGAAGAAAAGACCAATTTCTTAAATTTGAGAGATTCTAAAAGTATCCAAATTAAATACTCTGAACCTATGTCTTTCTAGTAAATACTCCGTTCAAATGGTGTATCGAAAGATTATATCACTAGCTCTGCAGAGCATAAAATGAGAGATCGGTTATCATATGCTTTATAAATTTGAAGAGTACCAATAACAGATCTGACATAGCATTTCTTCAAATGCTACTCTCCATTGATCTGCATGCAAAGAAAGCAGGTGTAATTGTAACAGGTAACATTTTATAAAAGAGTTCAAGCATAAACAGTCAACAAAGTCTCATTACAAACTCAAGAAAATACCATCATATTTTGTTATTAAAATTATGAAAGCATTCAGCTTGTGTCATACACTTGATAAAGGAAAAAAACAAGTTCAGCATTATGTAAACAACCACAGTGTCCTTAGCAGTGGGAAATCTAGGGAAAGTCACTATGAAGATTTTCAGTGTAAAGGAACTAGTGGGGTTGTCTGCCACTGAATTCATACATCGTAGTTTAAAAGTTAACATTTTTCATACTGGCAGCTACAGAGAAATTCTAGTTACCATATTAATCTAATAAATAACCACAGTATCACAGATATAACTCAGTTGACTACTACTCAGTATTGATATTTTAGTTGTGTAATAAAAAGTTGCATTTTCTTTGCATAGCACTTCCACTTACAAAAATTTCTATTCATTAAAAATACATGATGGCAACAGTCTCAGAAGTAAAATACTATCAAAATGACACTACAGCCAGGATTTTAACTCCAGTTCTTTAACATCCTTCTATAAACAGTAATAAGTTAAATGCTAGCAGCTTAAAAATAATAAAATCAAAGTTTTGTAAGTACAGGTCATCGATGTTATTACCAAGTAAAGCACATAAATAAGTGCTTCTGTTGAAGTTTTTCTGTATTCTGATCAGCAAAATCTATTTCCCTCCCTGAGGAAACTTCACATTTACACTTGCTTTAAAGTTTGCAATATTTTCTCTTAAGTGATCCAATTGTGCTTTTTAAGAATCTGGATCTATAAGTATTTTCCATAAAATTAAATAGCCTTCCACTGCTATTGTTTGTATTCTGGAGAATTAACTGCTCTTAGCAGCGGTGGTCTATACCAAAACTATGGCTTGGGTGCTGGGACACACACTTCTTCCCAAACTTGGTGTTCATGTTCCTTTCTTAATTCATATATGCAAAGGGTCTCCCTTTTCATTTTTTTGGGAATGCATCAGGTAACGTGAACATAAACTTATATGTATTAAGAAATTAAACAAATTTATCAGCTGGAACAGCCAGTATCATACTTTTCTTATACTTTCTGTAGGTGCTAGCCATAATATATAGAAAAATAAACAAATATTTCCAATACAGAAGTTATAGAATTTTATAAGGAAGCCATTCGTTCTGGTGTGCTGGGAGAAGCCAGAGTTTGTCATGCTCTGAGCACATGGGTGGTGTCCAGGGACAGTCAGGGTGGCCTTTGTTCCTGCTAAGTGAAGGAGCAGATGAGCCTGAAGCTAAAAGCCAGAAGGTAGAATGGCAGGGCCAGAGTATGCTTAAACCACATGGGCCACCAAACAGACTGAGAACAGATACTGCATCTGTTGGTTCAAGGTGAAAGGGAACAGGGAAGGGAGAGCCGAGTCATCACCCTAAGGAGCTGTGTTTGCAGTTGTTGGGGGAGGGACCACACTTTGCTTCCAGTGAGGTTAAACTCACTGGAAAAGATAGCTTGGAAAATGTGAGAAAGTGAACTACTGGGTCTTAGTATGTCCACATGAACAAAACACTGTGTAGATTTTTTTGTAAATAAACTGAATTTCACCAAAGAAAGACCTTTTTGTAAAAAATCAGTTTCCCTTACCAACCCTAATTGGGCACAGCTCTGAATACTGGCTAAGCACTTGAGCCAAAAAGCAACAAGATAAAGCTTTGAGTCTGGTAGAAAGGTTACTAAAAGGGTCTTTTCAAGTCTATTCTGGAACATTACACAACTTATTTCTTTTCCAGCCTTATCCCCAACACTTACTGCCACCGTTCTCAGAGGTTTCTTTCTTACTGCCAGTATGTAAAAAACATAAACACTAGAGATAGTCTGCCTTCCTACAGCAGATTTCTTTCATGCCTGTTCAAGTTTCAAAGCAAAGTTCAAATACAGATTATGTGGGAAAACCCCCCTAACAAACGGGAAATTGATGGCAATTGATGCATCAGTGTGGAAGGCATATACTGTTCCTGACTGTTTTTAAAGGCAAGATATTTGAAGTCTAGTGTTGACACAGAGGGTGAAGAATCAGGAAAGAATGCAGCTAAGCAATGTCTGAACTTACTATCAGCTTGATTCCTCCAGCTCACAAACCACACAAACTTCTATCCTAATGTCATTATGCAAAAGCATAACACTTGTCCCCTGTAACACCTCAATATACAATTAGACTAGGGAACTTAGAAGATGCCATGTACATTTATGTGTATACGCCAAAATGTATGTTTTGATAAAGCCCTATACTCAGAATACTTCACTAAATAAATATCATTATTCAATAAACCTGTGATTCTTTGTGCATTATTCTGAGATTAGGCAGACTGTCATGCATCAGTCAAAAGATTACAGTATCTGTACTAACTAGTGAAATTACTCCCTACAACGTAGGACAGTTTATTTTAAGTGTTTAAATCTATGAATGTCTTCAGTCTTGAGGCAATTGGTCAATAATATAAAACTTTATTTCTACTGTGTGTTTATTTCTTTACATGAGCGTACATCTTAGTAATGAAAGGGTTCCTGGACTTTAGAAACATTTATATTTTGAGTTTGGGGTATATGCAATCTAAATAAAAGTAACATTTGTACTGTGAATTATTTTCTTTTCCTTCTTGTTGGCAACATTCCCTCCCCACTACTAACCATGAATCTTTTTCTGTAATGCTCTGTTAGCTTTAATAAGTACAGCACAGTAGACAGTGCTGGCTTTCACTTACTGTGGCTGAATGTTAAGCAGCAGCATTGCAAAATGTTACATTTTAAGATAACTGACTAGTTTTCTTAAGACTTTTTAGGGAGATTGAGAATTAAAAATGCTTCTCACCTCCCCCTTCACACTCCAATAGGAAAATGTTAATTTACTATTAACCTCATCATAGCTGTCTCACATTGCATTTTCTCCATTTCACATTTCAGACAGGAACATACGCCCTTGCACTGTGCATCATTGATGTAACAGCCACTGGGATTCCTTTCAGCAAAGATTCTGCTCATAGAACTTCACCCAAATGAGGAAGAAAGCTTGCAAAATTTAGGGCATAACCCCCATATATTCAAATTGCGATTTTTTTATATGATCTTGTTCATAACATCCTGATGCTTTGTAACTAAGTTTCTAATTACAGATATCTATCACATGACTCCTGAAAAACAAAATATTACTTTTGTCCTCTTAACACCGACATTGGCAGTATATACTGAGAAGGTGTGTTTATACAGTTTGTCTAAATTTCTTGCAAGAGTCAGTCCACAGTCATTCATACTGCCTACATGTTCATATGTCTGTGAGGAAGCTTGTAGGCAGGCAGACAGTTTCACAGCATCTGCAGATAGTCACAGCACATCGCTGGATTCCAGTTTGCCCAGCTGCTGCCCCCGAGTTATCCAGTCCCCTCCTTGCTCTGTGCCACCAGGCACAGGCACCCTGACTGTGTCCAATACTGTGACATGCACTGCTGGACAAAGCAGGTCTCGCCTTCTGATGTCTGCTGTAACAACTTCCCAGAAGTGATGGTTTGGTTGCAGTGAATCTGCCCTAGACCGGTACACACAGTCCAGGAAAACATTTCACCTCAAAATAAATTCCAGCGTGGAACATACTTGCTCCCTTGGAAAAAATCTTCAGTCTGGAGCAGCTCAGCAGATTTACCCTTTCTACAACAAATGGGAGAAGATCCTTTACAAAGTGGCTATGATCAAGCTAGATCTCTCATCCTGTCTATTTATTCCCAAGCCCAGTCTGCAGCTATGGCAGCAACACTTCTCCCCTCCATGGCAAGCCAAAGCTAAGCTGCCCAACCCAGCCAGCCCTGGCATTGCTCTGTGAGTGTTCTGGTGTAGCTATGCACGCTGCTGGGAAGGACAGCAAGGCTGAAGAGAAGACAGACATCTTTAGAAGGGAGGTACTCAGCTCTTGCTCACAACATGGGTTGCGGATGGCATATCACCAGCCCATGGGCAGATCTGAGTGCTGGGGGCTAGGAGGGCTCTCCAACTAACTCCCTCCTCTCCCAGTCTCCTTCACATTTGTATTTTGCTATTCTGCCTGCATCCACCCAGCAGTAAAGCAGTCACAGCAAAGGGAGTATGCACTCTGCCATTCACAGTTACAGCTCCCCAGACCTGTACTGCAAATCTAGTCCCCACCTATCAGCCATGTAAACAGGCAAATTTCAAGTGCTGATAGTTGCAGTGTGTTTTCAACAGCCTGTGTTAGTTATAACACTCCAGGCTGGACCACTTTTGGCCCAGTGTGGGTCAATGTGCCATTAAGCAGATGAAATGTAACCATAGCATGCCATCGCTCCACTAATCTCAAATGTCTGCTTTACTTTCCAAGGACACATGAAGGAGACATGGGGTATCTATTCACATAGATGTAGGTCAAGCATCTAAGACACACAGATAGACAGCAGGGTAGTACCATTAGCATGGTGCCATTAAGGAGACAGCTGTGTCTGCCAGACACCAGAGTGTTGCCACCTGAGGCCAGAGATCTTCTCCAGGTAATTTCTCTGGGACAAGATCTGTAAAGAAATGAACCTGGTTTTGGCAAAAGAATGTGAGTAGTGATCTGGCAGAAGCCTTACTTCTAAACTAGAATCTTCCCTCTCCTCTTTTCCAGCATCTTGGGAGACAGCAGAGAGTGAAAATTTGCTCCTGGGAGACTTATTTGTGGCTCCAAGTAGAGGCTCAAACTAGCAGGAAAAGGCCATGAAATATGGGACATTAAAAATATGAATATCAGGACCAAGGTTCTGTGCCTGAATTTGCCTGCTCCTGTTAAACTGCCCACAATCAGAGAAGGTGCATTACAGCATGTTCATGGCTTCTGGAGCACCCAGTCACCATGCCTGTGCAGCAGCCTCTGTCAGGAAGAGCACTTGGACTCAGAGGATGGGGAAGAACAGGGCATCTGGGCCTTTTAAGATCTGAAAGAATAACAGGACACACTAAGCATGTGTTTGGAAATTACAGACCTGATTTCCAGAGGGAATATTTAAAAAAGATTTCCAGGTCAAGAAGGAGAGAGAAGGATAATGAGATTTTTGCCTTTCTGGTACAGCTACCTCAAAAATAAACCTGAGAAAAAGCACACATGTGGACAGGGCAATTCTCCTAAGAGGGACAGATGTGTTTCATCTGTGATTTAAAAGACAGAAGGGTGGCTTTTTTTTTCTGGTTTTGTTTTTGTTTTTTTCTGGGTTTGTTTTTGTTTTTTTCTGCTTATTAGGCAGAGTTACCTTGTTTTGCTTAAATGAAATTATCTGCTCTTTGGTTTTGTATGGGAGTCAACTCCTGGCAGAAGGAGACAACAAAAAAAACTCCTCTTGAGGTTTTGAGTGTGCTGTGGACTGTGTCAGATACGGCAGGACAAGTAGTTTCACTCATGTATTTTGGTTTCCCTTTTCTAAACCTGCTAAGAACAGGAGAACAGGTGGGTCTGCCCTTGACTGGACGCTTTGGCCAAATACTTCTTTAAAATGTATATGCTTGCAGAACTGTAAAATGAGTCAGAATGTATATGCACTACTCCATTCATTGCATGAGCTAAGTAGCCAATAAAACTGTAGCAACAGCAAAAGGTACAGGTGCTGACGTTTACATGAAGAGGGAAAAACACTCTTTTGTGAGTCTAATGGTATGCATTCAGTTCTGCTGTCAGATCCCTCCCCCCACCCCATTAAATGCTAATACATAGGGATGGTTGCTCCTGATGTAGAGGTGTAAGTGGTCGAGTATGTATTCCTAGCAGCAACTGGTGGTGTCTCATTACTCAGTGGCAGTTCCACCCAGAGTCAGCTCTTCAGAGCTGCTGACTATGTAGAGTAAGCAGAAGCAGGTTACCAAATGGGATAACCTGCATTAATTCCCTTTGATATTGAGGGAATTGTAAGTCTATGTGAGATGGAAGCAGGCATCATGTGGTCTTCCAGTCCTACAATTCATGTTAGTTGCTCTCAGCTGTGGGAACACTAGACAGTGTGATCATGCAGTTTGTTAACAGCGTGGTGAAGGGCCAGATGGTGTGACTGTGGGCTGTGGATTAGCTTGGGTTGCAACTATGTCTGGGAAAGTGTACTAGGTGGACCTACAAGGCTTCAATGTATGTCGGACACACAAGAGCATCTCAGTGTGTCCAAGCTGGTATGACCAGCACAGAAAGTTGAGGTATTAGAAATAAGCGGGCAACAAAGATGATAGATAAAACTAGGCAATTAGTTTTACCACCAAAGATATAACCCACTCTCTTGTACTTAAGTTTCAGGCTGTATACATAGTGATCCCACTGTTTAATTCCAGCAGTGCCTGAATACAGACTCAGTAAGGTATATAAATTGTGGACAAATATTAAATAGCATTCCTCCCTGTCCACACAGACACCTTTGGTTCCTCTTACACATAGAAAAAGGACAGGTTGCATATCTCAGCAGGCTTAAGCAGCTTCATTTATAACATCACATTTCCTCTGATACAATAGGTAATTTCACTGGGATTCAGCCTTTCCTGGTGCAAAGGAAACAGTTAATTGCTCACATGTATTTTAATGGTTCTGTTTTTAACTGGCAACTCCATTAATGTCAGAATCCTATAAAGACATACAAAACAATTTTACAAGAAATCATTAGTCATTAAAATGTTCTAAGACAATTTTCTAAAGCACAAATGGAAGTTTTCAATTTTATGAAGATCTCAAACTGCACCAGCTTATGAGACTATTTTAGTGAGCTTAAAAATATTAATTCTATTAAAAACAATGAAACTTGATTTGATGACTAACAGACAGCTAGGGAAAGCTCATAGTTTTTCTGTATTAAAGGCTGAAATCGTGTTAACTGTATTTCCCATGTTATCATCTTTACCCAGTTATTACATTTAAAATGTCTATTTAAAATATTTTGGACTGCTAAATCACTGAAGCCAAACAATAACTATTAGGCAAACAACAAAATAGTTTTAAGAATGCAATGAAGAACAAATGAAATTAGAGCAGACCTTCTGCTGTGACTGTAATTCAATTTCTTACTGAGCATGATTGACTCTCTCTTGGTGAGGATAGTGGCAGACGTGATCTGCCCTTCACTCTGAGAACAGATGTAGGGCTGATGGGACAAATTGTGGGGGTGACTGCTTTGGCTCACTAAAGATATTAGGACACAGTAATCTGCTAATTACTATGGTGATTTGTTGTGCTTATGGTCCTTTCTAGAGGATATATCAGTGCCACCACCTATTGCTAATTCCCTGCATTATACAGTACATGTAGATGAAGGCACTGAAGTTTTTCCTTTACCTCAAGCTATGAAATAATTAAATATGCAACAATTTAAATCCTTCTGTGCTGGAGGGAGAGGTGCACTGCAAGGGTCAAAGGTGGACAAGAGATGGAAAAGAAGTTGGCAGTCAAGCTGTTTCTTCTCAGTCTCAAAACTCATTCAGTTGTAAATCAGATGACCTTTGTGCTACTCTTCCATTTCCTTTTCATGGAGAGATTCAGAAAACTCAGCAGCCTAAAGCAAAAACTTAGCAAGCCAGGCTGCAAGTCAAGACTTGTTTATCATGGCTATTACTCACGAAGACTTTCAACACTTTCAGAAATTATTTTCTTGTACCCGTGTAGTAAGTATCGTCCAGCCACAGGATAAAATGCAAAAGTTATCTGAAAGAGCATAAAATTCACACACAGTACTTGAAATAATGCAGTTTACAATAGGCTGCATCTTGGTGACTGAGTTTGGCAGGAAAAATTTCTTTTTCTGTTGAAATGCATCTTCTACTTCATAAAACACATTTTGATGATACTATTTTCCTGACTTTGTAGAAGAAGACGGTATTCAGAAAAGATTCAAGGCATAAAGGGCAATGCGGTATAAGATGTGACAGGCATTGCACGTGGAAGCCTGCCTTGTAAACACAGTCAATGGGACAACGCAAAAAGACATAAGGTAAACAGAGAAACTGTTAGGAAGTTTCAAGAAGGCAAAAGGAAACTCAGAGCAATAGGATGGAAAGGGAGTCCAGCTTCAGATGGATGCAGAAGTGACTGTGTTTAGTTTTTGCCAGAGGGAAGACATTTAAGGCTCAAGAAGGTCAAGATGCAGCAAAGCAACAATAGTTTGGTTGGGAGATTATGAACACCTCTAAATAACTTTTGATCCAGAACTACGTGATAGGATGTGAAGAATGAAGTGAGGACCTGATTCCAATTTAGTCAGAAAACTTTCAGATTGCAGCAATGACTCCAAAATACACTTCAGAACTGAAGTGCAATGGAGCAGTATATTATTCATTTCCCTCTTTTTCTGTATTTCTCTTTTCCCCCACTGTGCTGCCAGTGTCTGTGATTTCACTTCTGATGCATCTTTCTTTTCCAGCAATGATTCTTCTGTTTCCATCCTTCTTCCTCCAAGTTTTCCCAGGCTCTTTCTTTCCTTCTGCTATTTCTAGCTTCCTGCTGTTAATTTCTATCTACTTCGCCCTCTTTCCTCACTTATTTTCATGTCCCTTTTTACCAGCTCAGTTCTAGGGATTGCTTGCAGTTAAAAAACCAGTTATATTCATCATTGACTACACTTGTTTTTAAATGCAACTCCTCATTTCAGCAGCCAGCAGCATTTCATTGGCATGCTACTAGAATAGCAAAACTGGTAGGGAAGGGAATTTAAGTCCCATATTTACATTGGTTAAAACTACAGACTAAGGAAGACTCCAAAGGAGTCAAAACTCTGCAGTTAGTTCTGCATTATATGCCCTTACTTGTGTGGAGGTGACGTCCCCTCTCAGCTGCTCTTCCAGCCAAGGGCAGGGTGCAGAAGGAAGGACATGTATGGCACCAAGACTCTTAAAAGTGTGACTGACATTGTTTCCCATAACACATGACAAACTGCGGCATTACAGTATAATCAGGAGGTAAATCAGGATACCCGTGATGGTAAGTATGGCTGCCATATGATAGGAATGGTTGGACTCAATTATCCTGTGGGTCTTTTCCAACCTGGTGATTCTGTGATCATGTGATATGTATGAGGTTTGCCCAGACTTGTCTTCTTTTCCAGCCCTCATAATCTTTCTGAGTGAACCTCTGACATATGAAAGCCCTTTGATGATAAAATTGTCAACCATACTGTACTTCGTTGTCACAAAATGACATTGGGCTGATGCTTCTTTTAGTGGTTATTACATATTAGCAGCATAAAGCATAATCCTAACGACTGTCTATCAAATTTTTCCATGGCCAAAAGGCCAAGAGTTGAATGCTGTAATTAACAAAGAGATGAAAAACAATGGTCCAGCTGTAAACTGGGAATGGGTGTACTGCTGGCCCAAAGATGACCTCAATCTAGTATTTGAATTATCCGTTTTCGGCAGTGCAACAATCCTGCTTCCAGTTGTAAGGTGTGGCCTTAGTATAGGGACAACCCTTGAGCACCTTTTAAGCTAAATGCAGATCATCAGTCAAAGACTAGTCAACAAGACATAATGTTTTAATGGATGGTCCAGGTTGAAACAGCAGTGTGTGCCCTGCACAGTCACTCAAAAGTGAACACAAAGAAATAGATGAGGGGCTACTGCATAGCTGGAGACCATGCCATGCATCCACATGGAGAGGAAATCCTTGAAAAACCCAAAATAGAGCCAGCAAAATAGATTAAGTTGTGTATTTTTTTTTAGCTATTGGCATGTTTTCTCTGGTTGAATTGCAAGATAGTTTCTTGGAATTTTTTTGTGCCATGACCATAAGGCAGCATGTGCCAATACACATGTCCTTATACAGCTAGTACTGCTGATAAATGCGATTTCTACATAAATGCTTCCTCTGGGAAAATAAGAGTGATTTCTTCCTCTCCCTTTGTTATGATCACTTATACCATTAGTAACATTTACCATTTGAGCAGTATGTTGTCCTAGGCAAGACACTCAAAAATATGCTTAAATTTGGCACCCCATTTTCAGTCCTGGATCCTTAAACTTAATTCTGTGGTTAGTAAAACTTTTCACTGGTCCAAGTCAATTAGCATCAGTGATGATAAGAAGTATCAGTTCTCCAGAAAATAAGGTTGCATCAAAATAATTCAGATTTTTTACTAATTAAAAATGCCAATGGTTGTTTTAATCATTTATTTTGACATCTGAATGTTGAAAGCAATATAAATGAGACATTTGCAGAACTAACAGTACCTAATGAACACTGAACTGCTGTCCATCAGTTTATTAATAGTTATCATAAGCATAATTAGAGTTAAAAAATATCTCTAGATTTGCTGCTTTTTCTTGAGTTTCATAAACTGATTTACAAAAGACCTGTAACGTATCATCAGTGTAAAAGCTTCCTTTGCCCTGAGCTCAGTAGGATTATTTTTAAACCCCTGAGAGCTGTTGTTGGTTAGCTGATAGAGCATGTGGGAGGACAGGACCACGTGTACAATTTTGGTGAATACAGCTGCCATTAGTTAAGCACAGAGCATGAATTAAAGTGTCTGTACTGCTGAAAATTTTCAAGCCTTTTAGAAAAAGCCTCCATTTTATATCAGTCAATTTAAATGCATTCGTTCTGAGGTCTTTTTTTTTTTTTTTGCAGTTTTTCATTGCAGGAAGTCAAGATATTTTGTGTTGTTTCATATAGAAAAAACATTGGATTATCTTAAATACATTACATATACATACTCCATATAAAAGCTATCTTCAGGCTACATAGAGAGTACAAAACCAGCCAAAGTGAAATGTGTCTGCACAATGTCTTGCATATTCATTACATGCAGGCTTTTTGAACATACACTTTCACGCTACTGTCTAGAAAAACCTTCCTTTTATGTAGGAACAACCATAGCAGGACTCCATCCTAAAATAAGCTTTTGACATTCTTACACATCAGCCCAGCAGGTTAAGCGTGCTATTGTCTTCCCAGCTCTTTGCTGTCTACTCTTTGCTGGGAGCTGCAGCCATCTTCATTTTTCCAGCAGGCAAGTAAAAGGACCTTTCTCTTCTCCACTTACTGTTGGCATGGTCAGCACATTCAGTCTGTCCAGCGCTTTGGTTTAAGTATACTCAGATGGGTCAGAAGTGGGGGCATGATTATTTTCATCTGCAAGGCTGTGGACAGGGGCAGTCAAACAATGAGCAGCTTGGGTACAGTATCTTCTCCAGTCAGTACAGCCCAGTTTGGACAAAGACGGATGTCCGCAGCCTTGTTTAAATTAGTAAAATAGTATTTTTTCTGACATGGCAGCTACCAGTTCCCAGAACAGAATAAAGGAGCATAGCACTTGCTCATCTGCTTTGTTTCTTCCCTTTTTAAACTTCATCTCTCAGTGGAGTCTTTGCCTATATAAACGAAAAAATGACAGTAAAATAGCAAAAGATTTAAGGTCTAGACATGACATTAGACCTTTTTCCTTGAAGAGGACTCAAAATTTTGGAAGTGGTTATCATATGGATCACAGGTCTGCATTTAATAATCAATCCTTCTAAGAAGCAGTGATTAAAATGTGGATCACAGGTCTGCCTAGTAAATCCTTTTGAAAAATAGAACTCAGCTCCTGAGGCAAAGCTGATGATTTACTCCTTGTACTCACTTAACTGAAGTTCTAGCTTCAATGTGGTGGGTATCCAGTTCCCTCTTATATTGAGTCCTGGTAGTACATATGCCTCGTGTGATTACCACTGCACAGATATTATCTGTGGAAGAAGCACCCCAGAAACACTGAAGNAAGATATTATCTGGATAGGCTTGTGGTGCTAGAAGCACCCCAGAAACACTGAAGTTTCCATGTCTGAAGTTCTTGTCTAGTCAAATTCTTGGACCCTTGTTAATCTTAGAAGCAAAGAGCTAGAAATTGCAAACTTGTGCCATTTTTTCACCATAGTGGCTTGAGAGATTAGCTTTCATAAGAGGTACACATACCACAAATCTTTTCATATTTCTAATACTAATGTTCTTTACAGTCAGTTAGTTCACCTTCCACAATTTTCAGTCATTATACTCATTGCTTCCCAAAGAATGATTCAAATTAGATAGTATGGTTCTATAGTTTGATGCCTATGTTGAGAAAGTAGGCAAGTCCTGTTCTTCCTTCATAACAATTTTTTATTCCAGATGTACATGAAAAAAATGGAATAGATCTTTAATTCTTTCCTCTTGACCTTGATTGTAGGACAAAAAGAATATATAAAATTATTGCCAGCTACTTGTCCTTGATCCATTATAATAGTTTTTAGCTTGACTAATATTGGTTATTCACCTTGAATGTACATTTCCACTGCTCTAGTAGACACCATATCCTCTAGAAATGAAAACTTCTCTTTAAATAAAGCAAAAAAAAATTATCTCATTCATATTTTCTACAAATTCCTTGACTACTGCAAGAAGAAATCCTCTTGGAAAGTAAATTATGAGAGTACCAGCTCTCCTGCTCCATCCTGCCAATCCATTGTTTCTTTGAGAGACAGAGAAATTTGATCTCTGCAATTTGATCTCTTTTTTGTCCCTTCTTTGGAGCTGGTCAGCAGACTGGGTCAATTAACATAAATGGCAAAGGAGGCTGGACATCTGGGGATTGACACCAAATTCATTTTCTGTAAACTTCCAAGTCACCAGATGGCAAATGATTCAAAGGCCTATCTTCAAGAACCAGCTGTATAGTCTAGTTACCAGACTGGTGTTTGAAGTCTGCCTTTACAGTAAGAAATTACACCTACAACTTTGCCAATGACTTTGCATTTTTAAAAAAAAACAAAAACAAAAAACCCCAAAAATATAATTGCCACACTACAGGAAATATATAAGGAGCTTATCTGTAAATGAGGTATAAGCTATCAACAGTTAATTGTATAAAGATAGTACTTAACAAGAAACTGGTTACTACAGTGTACACATCTTACCTGTGCAGGTTGTATATTCAAAACAGATTAATGTTAATTAAATGGTCCATCAAGCTAGAGTCTGCAAAATCAATGAGCACTGACAGCAGTATAATAGAGATAAATCTAAGACACTGCCAAGTATGGAAGGAAAAGTTTAGAATTTATACATAAGCCATGGGATCCAAATTTTTATTTGGAACTCCTCACAGATTTAGCGTTCACTTTGGATGGGTAATAGGTTCACTTCACAGTACAAATGGGGACCAACTTTCAAAGTTAGTGGCTTTCAGACTAAGATGAGTATAAATCAGCTCTACTGATCTCTGTTTAGTCTGAATTTCCTCCTTCCCACAATCCCCAAAAGCTAGATGAATCACGACTTTTAGAAAGAGGACTAAATGTAATGCAAAAGCTTTCTGCTGAACATTTACATTAAAGCCAAAGTGACATTTAACTAAGCAACACCCATCACTTCATAATTTTTTATTTCACCTTTCTTTGCAGAAAGTACAAATTTAAGTAGCACAGTTTTTATAGCATAGCATTGTTCCTAAAGAAGGAATTTTGATCCTTCTAGAACTTCCCCTCTCTGGTCTTTGTATTAGTAGATACATTAAAATGTCTTCCAGTTCTGAAACAAAGCAAGGTTTTAAATCAAAACAACATGGAGTATTAACTCCATACGTTATTATATGCAAGTATTTCAGTTGTTTCAATTTAATACCAATCTGACCTAGAAAGCATATCTTATGGTCTCATAGACAAGAGGGAATGGCCTCAAGCTCCACCAGGGGAGGTTCAGGCTCGACATAAGGAAAATATTCCTCACTGAAAGGGTCATTAGGCAATGGAATGATCTGCCCAAGGAGGTGGTTGACTCGCCTTCCCTGGAGGTGTTTAAGGTGCGGGTGGATGGGGTACTGAGGGGCATGGTTTAGAGATTGGTGGGAATGGTTGGACTCGATGATCCGGTGGGTCTCTTCCAACCTGGTAATTCTATGATTCTATGATTTCTTTTTCTTCAGATCTACTTGATAGCAGCGTGTCAAAACTAAAAGGGAACAAAACGGAGTTCATAAACCTCATCCTATCCATCATCAGCTCTCCTTTGTGTAGCAGCTCAGGTGCAAGCATAGCACTCTGGCATAAATAGAGACCAGAGCATCCCTTGATCTTGTATTGAGATAGCTACATGATAGAGTAGAGAGAAATAGATTGGTTTTATTATCATATATATTTAGTTACTTTTCTTCCCTTGACACTTCCTGGTCAGGACTGCTGCAAAGTGGCTTGGAGGCTCTGCAGAACTCAGACATCTCACTGAAAGACTTTTCTCTGTCTGCTCCTTCATTCAGGTTCAGAAGTTTCCTCTTTGAATGAATAACCACCATGGAAGCATCGGCAGAAGGGGAGAGAAACCTTATCTTAAAACATTACAAGCACTAAAGTGAATGATACCTGGTTTCTACAGCTTGTAAGTCACTTCTGTTTTACTTGTCTAGAAAGATACAAGCTCATCTGGAACTTCTATGGCCAGCTTACTTGTGCATCATCCTTCTGCTTTGGATTACCTACTGTCTAAAAGCAGATGAGCTAACTTAACATCTTTTCCTTAGGGCATGTATACTCTTATAAATCATTTATTTTCATAGAGTGTAATTATCTCCGAGGGCCGATTCCCACAAGGACAATGAGCTCAACAGTGATTAAGAAGGGAATCCACATCTGTATATGCTTGCAGAAGAGCAGTAAGATTTCATTTCTGTGATTAGCCAAAAAACCAAAAAGTACTTCTTAAATATTGGTCCATTTGAGCAGCTTCCTACAGTGAAAATTTGTGATAAACATTAGCCAACTCTTTCAACTGGCTAGTTGGGTCACCAAAATAAAATAATAACAAAACATTTTCTTCAGAAACTCAACTATATAAAATAATAACATAGTACATGAGTCAAATTACAATTTATTGAAGGCCACATTAAGTTGCAGCAAACTGTGATGTTGAAGTGCTTCGTGTAACCTTTTATTCTAGAACCCCACTTCCTGCCTAGGAGTTAGGCAGCCTTTCCTGCAGTGCATGACAATGCACCATAATACATCATGACAGAGATGTATAGCAAATAAGAAGCTCAGACCTTAGAGGAAAGGAGGGTACAAAACATTTCACAGATCCACCAAACCATCCATACCAATTAAAGGTTGAACTGACTTCAGAGAAAAAGTTTCAACGCTGTTCAAAAAACTTTAATTTAGATCAGGTGTATTCAATACAAGGCCTTTTATAGTTTTCTTTAAAAAAAGAAAGAAATAGTACCATTGAAAAGTTATCATCACAGCTTTATGGTGATGTGTTTTGAATAGAAATAACACTTTGGCTATTCCTCTACTATGCATAGAAACATAAGACCGAGAATAAAACTTTATAACAGACAGTCCTTACATTCATGTTCCTAGAAGGAAGTTTTCTGAACAGGTTTGCCTACAAATCCTGCTCTGCCTCCTGTACAATGCAGGTAGACCTACTGGGACATAATCAGAGAGAAAATTTTCTGCTTACCCTGAAAACTCACCAAAAGCCAGCAACTGAACAGAGGCATCGAAACACTTTGCATCTGAAGGTCATTTTAACTCCTCATCTGAGGCTCTCAAGTTCATGTAAAAAAACTCAACATAGATCTGACCACAGTGCACAATTTTTGCAACTTGTGATACTTGAAAAAGCCAATAACAAATGTGCCTATTTATGTTTAACTAAGCTTGTAAATGGCAATGATGCAAGTATTACTTGGCACTGACCTGGGTAAGGTTGTAAGTTCCTGTCTCCAGTCCAGCAACATTCTTTCTGTCTGTACCATATGAATGCCATTTCTGACCATTATTCAGGGGTATGCTTACAATAGGACAACATCAAGCACACTCTCCCTTTTTAGTAAACTCAAAAGGCCAGTGCAAAGTTAGCAGCTTGGGATATGGAATCCTTTTATATCCAAGACAGGCAGAGGCTGTCTGTGTGATAGGAAGGCATGGGGCAAATGGGAGCAGTGCTGCAAGGTGGATACACACACATCCCATGGGGAGAGGAGCCCAGGACAGAAACTTCTCCCTTCGTTCTGGAGCATGTGCAAAGAAGAGAAAAAAATCTGGTGAAGGGTATAGGAGAACAAATGTTATGAGAAGCAGCTGGTGGAACTGTGTCTGGAGAAAAAGAGACTCAGGGAAGACCTTATTGCTGAACTTCAAAGGTGGTTGTAGTGAGGTGGGTGTCAGCCTCTTCTCCCAAAACAGAAGTGGTAAGATAAGAGGAAACAGACTCAAGTTGCACCAGGGGATGTTTAGATCGGGTATTAAGAAACATTTTTTCACTGAAAGGGTTGTCAAACATTGGAACAGGCTACCCAGGGAAGTGGTTTAGTCACCATCCCTGGAGATATTTAAAAAATGTATAGATGTGGCACTTGGGGATCTAGTTTAGTGGTGGACTTGGCAGTCTTTTGTTTGTGGTTGGTCTCAATGATCTTAAGGTTGTATTCCAACCTAAACAATTCTATTGTTCTATGAGAGCAGAAGTGGCTACAAAGGCAGGCAGATTATACTGTCTCCTTTTTTTTCTCGGTCACATCTGGAAAATAAATCACATAAACAAATAAAGTGTGAACTTAACCAACTGTGCTTTGCTAGGGCTGCTGAAATTGTTACAGAACAGAGGACTGTAAATCCCAATCAAGTCAGGCTTCCCCAGCAAGCCAGACAGCTCTTGTTCTTGTCAGAGGCCACCCATTGCCTCGACTAACATGCCAGTTTGCTTTCCTTCCTCTAGTTCTGGAAGGAAGCTATTTCTGAGTCATTTACACTCACAAAATACCAAATTAAAGATCCATTGGGTTCCTAGGAATAACATTAAGGTATAATCCTCAGGATATGAAGCTGAAACATGATCATCTATGCAATATAAAAATTATTGGGCAAGTATAATCTCACTTCTTGAAGAAAATGGTCTCTTAGTGAACTTTCTGAACCAAGAGATTGCACACAGGTTTATAAATGGTTCATGTTTCAGCCTGCTGATAAACTACAGCATTGGTGGAAATCCAAAGGTTAACTGCAGCATTTTAAAAGAAAAACTCTGCTTTATCGATTACACAGTGTGTGGGGAAATCAATAATTATCTACTAGCATGCATATTAAATTATCTACTAGTTTATGTATAATCATAAGAATTATCAATGTATATTAAATTATCTGTTGTTTTAATTAACAAAATATTTATGATGACAAAGGCTTTACTGAATTAACTAATCCTAAGTATAGCATTGTTTTAGTATTCCAGAGAGATTAAGTGTGCACAGAAGATGACAGGCTTTTCTATGGCTTGATTCAGGGTTGTTCTTATTTTTTTGTATCAATAAAATTTATAAACAGAAAACATTTATAAATTTATAAACAGAAAACAGACTATCAGTATTTTCTAGCAATATGAAGTTCATTTTCTTTATGAAACTGTTTTCTGGTACTTGCATTTTAACTGTACTTGACATTTCCATAAGGTTTTCCAACTTCAAATCTCAGGCTACTTCAGAGAGTTATTCTTAGAATTATGTTATTAGAATCATCGTGAAGCTGCACCTCAAATATTGTGTTCAGTTTTGGACAGAGAGACATTGAGCTGCTGGAGAGTGTCCAGAGAAGGGCAATGAAAGTGGTGAAGGGTCCGAAGCACAAGTCTTACAGGGAGTAGCTGAGGGAACTGATGTTTTTTAGTCTGGAAAAGAGGACGGTGAGGGGAGACTTTATCTCTCTCTACCACTGCTTGAAAGGAGGTTGTAGTGAGGTGAGTGTTAGTCTCTTCTCCAAAGTATCAAGAGATAGGATGAGAAGAAATGGCCTCAAGCTGCACCNAGAGAGACATTGAGCTGCTGGAGAGTGTCCAGAGAAGGGCAATGAAAGTGGTGAAGGGTCTGAAGCACAAGTCTTACATGGAGTAGTTGAGGGAACTGATGTTTTTTAGTCTGGAAAAGAGGACGGTGAGGGGAGACCTTATCTCTCTACAACTGCTTGAAAGGAGGTTGTAGTGAGGTGAGTGTTAGTCTCTTCTCCAAAGTATCAAGAGAAAGGATGAGAAGAAATGGTCTCAAGCTGCACCAGGGCAGGTTTAGTCTAGATATTAGAAAACATTGTTTCACCAAAAACGTTGCCAACTGTTGGAATGAAGCTGCCTAGAGTAGTGAGAGTAGTGGTTGAGTCACCACCCCAAAGGTATTTAAAAGATGTGTAGGTGTGATGCTTAGGGCCATGGTTTATTGGTGAACTGGGCAGTGTTATGTGGCATATTAACATGCACAGACTCAGCTTTCCTTTCAAGACCATGTTTATTGTTACAAGCTTGTATTTATACCTTACTGAAAATGTCAATACTGGTCTCACAAGTCCTTAATAAAAATGTCCACAGTGTGTTTTCTTCCTTCCAAGCTGCCTGTGACCACTGTTATTGTTTTCATGCCTTCTTGTTTTTGCCACTCATGTTGATTATTCTCAGGCTGGCAGCTCGCTAGATATCAAGTGCTCTGCGTTTCTGCTCCAGAGGCCTGACAACACTCGTGGCTATTTCTTACTCGCCATCTCTTCTGACAGTGTTAGATTTATGGTTGGACTCCATGACCTTTGGAGTCTTTTCCAACCTAAAAGATGCTATGATCCAAGGATTCCCTATTTTATTTTAAAGCAAAAACCATTATATTATTGATGTGCTAACTTTCATGAAGTTGTATCAGTGCGGACAAACTTATTTGTGACAAAATAAAAGATTATTTACAGTTTCAAAATTATTTACATTACGGGTTTATAAATTAATGTAGGTTAGTTATTAGTAATAATAGTAATAATTACTTATTATTAATTAATGAAATGGAAAACATCATAGAAAGAACAACATTAACATTTCTCATAATGAGTTCTGCCTTCTAACTTGGTCTTATTTTGCCCATCAGATATATACAGATGACTGAAAAATGGTGATATTTTGGCTTCATCTAGAGGATGAGTATATCAGAAGATGGAATTGTCTTTTCCTGGGACGTTCTCACAACTGAAGATTCCCCAACTTAATTAAAAACACCATTCTCCCAATGTGCTTCCCAAAAATATGTTCTGCTATACCAAAACATACAGAATAGTTATAGTAAAAATGAGAAAAATTAAATTGAAGCACTGTGCTTCTGTCTTAATGTATCATACCAATGTGTTGCTGAAGATTGCTTCACTACTTAGATCAGAAAATAGTTCCTGGGTATTTATTGAAATGTTTGAGGAGTCAACATATTAAAAAACCGAGAAACTTCTACTCAAGAAATAAAAGGCTGGAGATATCAAATTACCACTAAGCTGAAGGCTAGGATAAACAGGAGTGATTTGTCCATGTTTGATAACAGTGCTGCTGGGTTTTGGGAAAACCAAGGTTCATCACTGTTTGACCCATACAAAAGTTAATGTAGAGTAAATTTCTATAGGAAGAGTTTCAGTCTGCTGTAATCACCAGTCAAGATACCAGCAAGCTAAACCTATTTTCGGGTCATTTATAAAGTCACTAACTCCACAGAAAACTGTTAGTTTTCTTTGGAGGTAGGTTTTGTTCTGAGAAATGTTGACATTCCTCCAGTAAGGTATAACTTTCTAATCACTTTCTGAACAATTCTGAAAGTGTTAATAATGCAATGTAATTTTAAAAAATGATTCCTCTTCCTAAAAGTAGAGAAGATTCAGGTGTCAGCCTTTAGGGACCATTGGAAAAATATTTTTACATTCAGGAAAAATATCCATAATCTTGCAGAGAAAAAGCCTTAGAAGGGATTAGGAAATACCAGTGTTCTTTGTCAGTAAGTACATAATTCATTCAACTTAGCTACTGCTAATCTTTTTTCTTTACTTTCTTAGAACTGACCTGATGTGTCAAATTTATATATATTTCAATAGAAGCACATTTTCTAGTCATACAGAAAAGATTAGCTATATAGCATGGTCCTTAAGAGTCGCAAACTTCTTTTAAACCCTACAAAGCAAGAGTTTTTAACTACCCTAAGTGACCTTTTTACGTAATTGCTAATAAGTACTTCTCCCACACCAATCTCTTACATTAACAACAACTTGGAGTTATTATATCATTAGATCAACAGTGCTGATTTCAGAATGTTGTTATGTATATGCAATTTTTTAAAAAGTCTAAAGTGAATTTTGTATTCTAAGTGCCCTTTTGCATGTGATTATGATTATTCAGCTTTTTTAATCACCCTTTCCCCAGTCACACCAGTAAACCAATCAATCACATTGAAGGAAGTGTAAGTTATTAGGTTCTCTGCAGCAACCACCACACAAAATATCTGCTTGACTAATAAAGAAAAGACTTTCTGTTAACCAAAGAACAACCAAAAACTAGAAGAAAGATTTGGCATTTTGCCATGTAATGAAAAGCTTGCATTTACAATTAGAAAATCTAGAGTAAATTCTTGGTTTTACCATTTCACTTAGTTTCTGTTCCATACCTGCATTTCTGAGATGAAAGGAAAGCACTTTGCTACTTAAGCAGCTACTCTGTAGGAAAGGAACTGTTTCTCCCCATGTTTCTGTACTGTCGTTACATAACCGCATCCTAGTGTGACTGGAGACTGGGCACTGTGGTAGCACACATTTAAACCCCCACGGAAATATTTATACAGGCTTCAAGATTTCAAAACAGGATTGTTGTGCCATAGGTAGAGGGTAGGAGTACTCCACAGCAAAATGAAAAAGAACCAACTACACAAGCATAAGACACAGGTTTAAGGTCACAGGGTGAGGTACAAAGACATTTTGGAACCACACCAGATGCCACCAGAACAAAGGTTAACCTAACTATATTTGTGTTGTCATTTTGGACTGAGATGTGCATTTCCTGGTCACACAGAAAGGAAAAGATAACCTTTGTACAGTAGTATTCAAGACCGAGAAGTAACTTCAAATCTCACAATGTAGCAAGGAACATTTTCTGTTTCAGATTTTTTTCCCTATATGCTTTGTTTGCTTGGGTGGATTTCAGGAGGGAGAAGTAAGGATGAAACACCCCATGACTACTGACCTCATGAGAACTGATGTATGTTATTTCCTAACTCTGTGGGAATTTGTCAAACCTCTTCTCTACCAGTTGAAAATAATTATGCACATCTTATTTTTAGTTCACATGTTATTTGTTTGCATATCTTTTTCCGGTCTCTCCTTCTTCCCACCAGACTGAGGGCAGGCACTGTGGGAAATCAAACTCTTGTTTAATACATATTCATTTGGGGTTTTATATTAGGTAGAAAGAAAATCTTTCACATTGAAAAACCAGAATGAACCACTGACATAATCTTTTTTTCTTATGGACAAGGCTATAAAGTACCCTTGAATAAGCAACCACTTAACAATGTGTATAGATCTATTTAAATGGTTTGCTCTTATTTAAGTAGTAATAAAAACAGACAAAAAAACCACAGCATTCATTGCTTAACTGATTGTCCTTATCATTCAAACAACAACAAAGAAATAATGAAGCAAATTAAGCCTCTGAGTTCAATTTCTAGACTGAATTTTGTTGACCATGAGCTACTGGCTACCAGTTGCATCCCCATAGAATCATAGAATCCCTAAACTGGAAAAGATCTTTGAGAACATTAAGTCCAACTGTACCTGTCTACTACTAAATCATATCCCTAAGCTCTTCATCTACTCATCTTTTAAATACCTCCAGGGATGGTGACTCAACCATTTCCCTGGGCAGCCTGTTCAACTTCCTTATAACCATTTCAGTGAAGATTTTCCTAAAGTCCAGTCTGAACCACACCTGGTGCAACTAGAGGCTATCCCCTCTCATCCTATCACCTGTTACTTGGGAAAAGAGACCAACAACCACCTCTCTATAAACTCCTTTCAAGCAGTGGTAGGCAGTGATAAGGTCTCCACTCAGCCTCCTCTTATCTAGGCTAAACAACCCTACTTCCTTCAGCTGCTTCTCATAAGACTTTTTCTCTAGTCCCTTCAGCACCTTTGTTGCCCTTCTCTGGACTCACTCCAGAGCCTCAATGTCTTTCTTGTAGTGAAGGCCCAAAACTGAGCACAGTGTTCAAACTGCAGCTTCACCAGTGCAGAGTACGGGGGCAGAATCACTTCCCTGGACCTACTGGCCATGCTGTTTCTGATACAAGCCAAGATGTCATTAGCTGCCTTGGCCAACTGAGCACACTGCTGACTCACCTTCAGTTGGCTGTCAGCCAACACCCCAGATCCTTTTCTGCCAGGCAACTTTCCAGCCAATCTTCCCCAAGCCTGTAGCACTGCACAGGTTGTTGTGTCCCAAGTGCAGATGATGCCAAGCTGAGTGGTGCAATTGCCACAGTGGAAGGATGGGACCTGGACAGACTGGAGAAGTGGGCCTGTGAGAACATCATGAGGTTCAACAAGGCCAAGTGCAAGGTCCTGAACCTGCATTGGGGCAATCCCTGATTTCAATACAAGTTGGAGGTGGGGTACAATTTGATTGAGAGCTGCCCTGCAGAGAGGGACTTGAGGGTGCTGTTTGATGAGAAGCTCGATGTGAGCTGGCAGTGGGCGCTCACAGCCCAGAAGGCCAACCATACCCTGAGCTGCTTCAAAAGAAGTGTGGCCAGCAGGTCAAGGGAGGAGATTCTGCCCCTCTGTTCCTCTCTTGTGAGACCTCATCTGGAGTACTGTGTCCAGTTCTGGAATCCTCAGGATAAAAAGTATATGGAGCTGTTGGAATGGGTCCAGAGGAGGGCTACAAGGATGGTCAGAGGGCTGGAGCACCTCCCATATGAGGACAGGCTGAGAGAGTTGGGGTTGTTCAGCCTGGAGAAGAGAAGGTTCCAAGGAGACCTTATAGAAACCTTCCAGTACCAGAAAGGGGCTACAAGGAAGCTGGAGAGGGACTTTTTACAAAGTCTTGTAGTGATAGGACTGGGGACAATCGGGATAAACTGTAGAGGGACAGATTTAGACTAGACATAAGGAAGAATTTCTTCACCATAAGGGTGGTGAAGCACTGGAATAGGTTGCCCAGGGAAACTGTGGCCTCCCCATTCTTGGACGTGTTCAAGGTCAGTTTGAATGGTGCCTGGGGCAGCCTGATCTAGTGGGATATGGTAGGGGAGTTGGAACTGGATGATCTCTAAGATCCCTTCCAACCCAAACTACTGTATGAATCTATGATGTGCAGGACTCTGCACTTGGCATTGTTGAGCAGGTCCAGTGGAGCACCTTCTCTAGTTGGCTCACTCACCAATTGTCTCAGGAAGTTGTCCAGGAACCTCCTAGACTGTTCGCTCTCTGCTGTACGATATTTCCAGTAGACATCTATTAGTTTGAAGTCTCCCACAAGGACAATGGCTAGTGATCACGAGACTCCTCCCAGTTCCTTGTATAATTACTAATCAGCCTCTTCTTCTTGCTATAGTCTATAGCAGACTCCCACCATGATATCTGCCTTGTTAGGTGTTCCTCTGATTTTTACTCATAAGCACTCAACTCTATTATCACTATCATCAAGCTCTTCATCTGCAACAGCAAAAAACATACATTCATGACTTTCCCATCACAGGTTATACTTGGGGAAATAAGTCACACCTAAGTGAACGGCAAGCAGAGATCTTGCAGACAACAACAGATAGAAGGATGGTTTCCAGACTGTTTTATCTCTGAGACATCTGGATGGCATTCAAGCCGTGTCCTGTGCATCTGATCCTTCCAGATCACATCTGCCTTCTTCAGCCCTCCAAACTAAACTGATACCAACTCTGCCAAGGTCTCTTCCACTGCACACACAAGACCTGCAGCTACTCTCCCAAATTTCCTGTTGCTGCTCCTGTCCTCCTGCTTTGCTCTAGGAGAGTCCTGGTAGCCAAGATCACCCCAGGGAAAGAGCATTTTGCGTGTCATCTTCCCTTGGCACTGCCACAGCACATCATTTCCAGAGGGAAGTTTTTATAATAGCTACCCAAATACACCCCTCAGGGCTTGTGGCTTGTGCTGCATTATTTATAGCTTTCCATATCTGCCCCTTTCCAGTTAACAAATCCCAAGTATGTTTGGATAAGTACTTCAAGATTGTAAATTCAAAGAATAGTTCAAATAGGTAGCAAACATTTGCAATTGACATAGAAAATAACTATACTCTATACTATGCTTTCTCATCTTTTTTAGGCCTGATGGGCTAAGCAACCAAGGTTACATTAAAAATACACCTAATTAGAGTCAAACAACTTTTCTTTCCTAGACTGCAAAGCCATAAAGAAGATGAGATGCCACATTGATGGTAGTAAACTCAGTGACAATTTTAAGGCTAAATCTGCTTCTCTCTTTTCTGTTTACATGTTTTTCCTCCAGATGGGTCTTAAAAGCTTGGTATCATTTTCTAGATGATTACTGGTTTAACTAACACCCAGTTAACAACAGCAATAAACTCCTGCAACTTTCTCAAAGGTACTTAAATTCTCCTCATCTTACCAAGGAGTCACTGGGCTGTCCCTTTCATGCCCTGGCTGGGTGAGAGTCCTGCCAGCAGCAGCCACTTGTGCTGACTGAAGCCTTGACACCCTTAGGGCCAGGAAGAATTTGTCATTACTTTCTGAAGAGAGATACCAAAATCATTTCCATGGAAGTAAGACACGGATCAAAAGAAGACACAGCATAGGCACGTTTCTACTTCTGTCATCTGCTTGAATCTTGCAAGAAAGCAGATTACTCTTATTCAGATGTTTAAGCACTCCAGTAATTATGGAAAGTTGTTTGCATACATTTCAGCAGGACCATCTGAAGCATCTAATACTCAGTTGTGCAAATGTTTTCCAAAACTCAATGATAAAATGGTACTAAACAAGCTGTCTTACAGGCTTCTTTTGATGTTATGCCTTTAAAAAGAGAATGTGGAAGTTAAAAAACTTATGGTGAATTGTTCCATATAACCTTTAGAGAATAAGGTGTTGAAGATGATTATATTTACTTTGCCTAACAGACCTTTGAGAAAGAATTATAAAGCAGCTTAATCCTTGAGCTGGCCCTGAGCAGGTATGGACCTTTACACTTGTCTATTTTGGGCCACAGATCTAGAATTTGGATTTTATATCAAGTCTGTCTTCCACTTCCAAGAGTCATGAAGAAAACATGAATTAATTACATTTGTTCCCTACTAGACTTAACAGGTAAGTGAAAAGGTGATTGTGTATGCAGTCTAACAATCTCTATTGGAGGGTGAAATGAACAAACATGTCAAATCAGCTAAAATAAATAGTTATAACGATCTAATCAGCTTTTTGTTAATTCTCATTTTCAGAACAGCTTAAGGCTCCTCAGATACATTAGCAAAATTGAATTTTACCACTCGAAGGTAAAACCATAGAATTGGGCAGAACTGCCATGAGAAGCTGGTAAAGGTATAAAATTTGCTGGGTTTGCTGCTGTTGTAGAGAAGGACTGGGCACTCCCCTGGGACTCGGCTGCCTACTGTGCCTTCATCCGCATGCAGTAGCTCTGCTTCCAACAGTGACTTTCCTTATTTTTCTGCAGGCAATGTAAGCAGGAGGGGCAGAGCTATGTAGCAGATTTCAGTGGTCAGCCTTCAGTGGTGCTAAGCAAGCACCAACTCTGCCTCTGCCCGCAGCTGTGATGCTGTTTAATTATCAAGATGTCCCAATGGCAGACAAGTTCCTACTTCTAGGATTGGTGCCTGGTATCAGCTTTTGAATGCATAAAGCAATATTTTTGCAGTCATTGTATACATGAGTGCAATAAAAAAAATACAAGCATGCATAGATGATGTACAAATAGAAAGATCCTCAATTTGCTTCCTAACAAAGACTTGTTTCAAATATTAAGGGCAGATACTCAGTTGCCCTAAATTGCTACATGGTACAGACATTCACAATTCATTTGAAATTCACAGATCTATGACAATTTTCATTTTCAAGCAGATCACACATAGTAGAGCACTGTAGCTGTAATTATTCATTTTCTGGTGTACATAGATGGCTGGAGCAAGCAGGAGCTATGTTATGCAAGACAACAGACAGGCACCCAGCCAGCTGTCTGCACCACTCAAACAGACAGTGTGTAACTAGCAGATGAGACCAACAAAAATCAGTGCATTATGAAGACAGGCTGAGCTGGATGATGAAGTAACATAACAGCAAGAACATGGTTTAGTATCAACTAGTTAGGTTAATTATATGTAGAAAAGAAGCCATTTGTAGCAGCAAGAACATTATGAAGGTTACAGCTAAGAAAAAAATCTATTATCCAATTTTAGGATCTTTTTTAATTTCCACATTTATTATCAAATTGAGTTTCCCAGAATTTGCTCACTCATAGGTATATTTGCTTTCTAAAATACCTTCATAAAAATGTCTGGTTCTCTGTTGTCAAATTGATTATGAGTAGTGTTGGAAGAAGAGTTACACAAAGTTTGCTAACCGAGGAATTTCAGCAGCTAACCTGCTAACTTCAAAAATATACATGAGTTATCCTGCTTACTCAGCTGTCATTAATGATACCCAGATTCCTTCTTCCTTACTACATTTCAGATGACCACAGATGAGAAGCAATGCCATTGGACAGGACTTGACAAAACTCACATTATCAACAGTGAGGAACAAACAACCAAAGCAGGGGAAGAAGCCTTAGGCTGTTGTACATGCTACATATCCCCACACAAACATTTCTATGACTTAAAGACATTTTGTGAACAGTTTACAAACAGAAACAACTTCAACCTGAAAAGGTTATTTATTATTAATGGCTTCATGGGATTTATCTACAATATCAGCTAGAAAATATTTATTATTTCTAATATTTTCAATAAAGTATTTATATATTTAAAATAGAATCAAATAGGAAAACATTCAAGCTATGTAATTGTCTTCTACTCATGTTGAGTGGAAACATCTCAATCTTTGCAACCAAAATAGTTATTAATTAAGAACATTAATTTTCTAGAATTGTACAGACTACACTGTTGATTAAACATTCTCAGGACCCAGTAAGAATGAAAAATGAGTGAGTTATGACTTGTCAGTTACACAAGCATGACTTTCAGCTACCAGGGAAGTCTTTGAGCTACATAAATTCTTACTGCATTCCTACAAACCACAAACCACATGGTGAATCGCCTCCACTTAAAAAAATGGCAGCAGAATTCCGTGTAACTAGTCATATGCTTTTTCACTGCTTAAATTATAACTTCTTAATAAACAAGAAGAAAAGCACAGATATTGCAAAGCGGTCAACACACATTTCAGCAGAATCCTTTGTGCCCACACATTTGTGCAAATATGATGAGCATTTGATTTCTATGAGTGTCACTGTTCCCCTATGTTGTTCTAGTTAAATCCTTCATTACTTTCTAAAATAAACAAGTAGTATGAAAGGGAACAAATAATAGATGAGACAAAGGCTATCTAATTAAATAAGGTAACTACTACCTCTCTGATACTCCAGTACATCACACTCCCAGAAAATATTTTCTGAAATATGGATACTTGTTCCAGATATCTCCTTCTCTCCAGTTAATACACACATAGCTTATTCTGCTTTCAAAACAGTTGTCTTAATATTTTAACTGGTTCACATTGGAACATTTGTCTGGATCTATTCACATAAGGTAGAAATGGCAGACACCCAAGCACACATCCTTACAGCACTCTGAAGGGTATTCTTGTTAAGATCTGAAACTTCTTTTTGCATGCTATACATTTCTTTTTCTTGGATACTGGTTCTGCACTGTATGCACAAAGGCAAAGAAACCTGTAAGAGGTCATTTATACTACCTGCAAACTCAGGTGCACTGGACCACAGAATGTTCTTCTGAGTAATTTCATCTCCATCGCCTTTAGGGATAAAGGCAGTGTCTGATTTGTGCTCTTTCCTACCAAAAAAGTAAAGTTATTTTTTTGTCTATAGTACAGAACACATCTAGGATTTGGACTCCATTGTGTTAGAAACTACACAAACAAGGATGAAAAGAAAATACTTGCTGTAGAAAACCTGTCATTCTGAGAAATATGTATGCTAAGTTGCAAACTACTAATAGACTAAATTGTTACAGCATTTGCTATGTCTTCCCTTGCTTTGGTCCAATGCAAAATAAGGAATAGACTCAGCTCACTAGCAGCTAAGCTGCAATTAGGTAGCAAGGAGTCAGAGTGAAAGCAGACCTTGCAGTAGATTTGAAGAAGGCTTTATGAATGTCTGCGGAAAGCACCAAAAAGAAGTATATTTGCAGGAATCACATGCAATAACCATAAATTTAAGAAGACAAAGGTTACCCTTCAGATGATGCAGGCTAACATAGCTTAAAGACCAGATGATGAACATTCACAAAGACAAGGTCTGTTCAAGCCTAGATGCCCCATAAATGCATAGCATTAGGATGTGCTAACAGAAGGAGAGAAATGGCTACTTGTTTGTATAGCTGACTGCAACTCCACAGCCCAAGGAATTGAGTTCCACTTGCACTTGGATCGATTAAGGAGTGCAGTGGAAAGCTCAAGGTGCTCTCTGTAGAGCCATAACAAAATACATTAGGTTGACTACCCCCACATCCTGACAGGGTCAATGGCACAATAAAATCGAGTGACAGCTTCCCTAGTTCTTCTCCTCTCATTCCATCAAGACATTTGCCTTCTAGAAATTGTTCAGTCTGGAACACTTACTCCTTGATGCCCAACACTTTTGCTACTGTAGACATCAGTCAGAGGCAGCTATTACACTGAACGCATGCTCCAGGGCTTGGGCAGCCCAGCCAGGACAACAAACCAGCTGGCCTCCAGGACGTCCCATACAGCAGACTAAGAGGCTCTGTCCTCCCATCCTGTCAGAACATCTGTTCCCCTGGCCTCTGCCTCCCCCTCTTTTATTGCTACCACATGCAGAGAACTGTAAATGTTCAGTTGTTGTTTCCTTGGAGCAATAGTTATTTCCTTGGAAGGGTTTCTTTTTTTGGTATTATGCAGCAGGTCACAGAACATGACTATATAAAGGGCAGGAAATGGGGCACAGGCATAACCAATCCTCATGTACAGGCAGCATAAGAAAATTGCCTAGGAGCATTCAAAGGAGAAAAGAATTAAATTGAACGCACTGCTTTTTGCTGCATGCCTCAGTAATGCTTTCCCAGGAGGCGATGGGGGCCTACTTGGTTGAGAGCCAGAGGCATGAGTTAATTCTACATTTCTCAACAAAAAAACTTGGAGGATCTTATTAAAACAAGCAAACCTCAGCCTTTTTTTAAAGGTCCTTTTGTGCAGACTGCCTGGCACAGCTGTACAGTGCCTCCAGAGCAACTTCATACTGACCCCCACTGTTCACATACTGTGAATACAGACGGACCAGCGACAGCCTAGGTTTCACTTACATGCAGAAAAATAATGTACAGCACAGCTGTTTCTTCCTGAAAGTGCCAGCAATCACTCTGTAGTGGAGTTGCTCAGGATTTGGAATACCTGGAATCTGGAATACATACAGAGCTGTAATACCTGAGGAATTACTCTGATTGGGTTGCTGTGTGCCAGGAACAGACAGAAGAACAAGTTTAAAATCCATGTAAGAAAAGTTTTCAGGCAGGAAGAGAAGGTATCTGAGATAAACTAATTATACAGTAACTGTAGTGTAGAAGACGACAATCTTTCTGGCCATCCAGAGGATCCAAGGATCACTCAGCCCATTGGGAGGGTGAAAATCTTTTCAGCTTCCAGCATGGTATGAATTTCCCGATCCCACTGGTCTCCTGCTTTCCCTTCATATTATCCATCCCCTTCCTCACTGCTGCCCTTGTTTCTCTCTTCTTAAATGCATATATTCACCCTCTTGACCAACACAGGGTTCTGTCCATGTTGTATGCATCTCCTCCACCTCCTCCCTGTGGTCATCCATACATACCATATCTATCCCTTCTGAGAAATGAACATTTTCTGAACTTTCCACTGTACACAGACTACATCTTGCTTTACAACCCCTACCTTCCCCCTCTCACCTTCCCCAATCATTTTTCCCCAGAACATAAGGAGCTTTATTTTCTCACCACCTGATTATGGTTCCAGTGGCTGCTAGCTCGGGGTGAGTGTCAGGGTCATTTCCACTATGGAAAAAATTACCCTCCTCACATAAAAACTGGCAGACAAAAGCTCTTTTAGCACCTCTGCATCTCATTATAGTGTAGATTTGCAAGTGAGGCTGATGCTTCCCTGCTTAGAGAACTTCCTCCTTTTCTTTTTCCCTTTTTTTTTTTTTTTTAATAAATACCATTCCTCATGTTATTCTCCCTACAGGGCAATGAGTGAAAAACTTTAGCTTCAGATCTTGAGAAGCACAATCAAAACAAGTTTTTATTTCTTTGGGTTTCTGGAAAACTGCAGCAGAATGTGATGAACCTAAAGTAAAGCTTTTTGTAGCAGGAGTCTTTATTCTAGAAACCTTTCACTGAAACCATACCAAGCATGCCTTGCTGCCATCAGCACCCCATATTCCCCCAGTGCCCAGGCAGCTGTTGGCCATTTCCAGAGTTCTGACCTTTCAGTACAATCCTGCCAGAGCTGGCAGTTTGCCCCAAGATGAGTTGTGATACCAAGGATGGAGCAAAAGAGGGGAGAGAAGTCATTATCTAAAGGTGGAAGTGTGATCATATTTTTTAGTGATTGGTAGGTGCTTGGAAGGTTTTAGTGACAGGAGGAGCTGCAGGTATACCCATCCATAACTTCCTGCTGAAGACAAGGATAAAAAATAAACAGAATGAAGGGATGCCAATACATGAATCTGGATGGAGAATATCAGCTTCGTCATTCCTGGAAATTAATTTCTTCCAGGATCAAATCTTGCTCTGTGTTTTGCAGATGATACCTGTTAGAAGAGCTCAGCGTGCTGCCTGTCTGATGCAAGGTTCAAGATTATTTTTCAGTTTGATGTGTTCAAAGTCAGTGGTCAGGCTATGCTGGAGCCCACAGGCTCCCTACTGCAAAGAGATTCGTGGTGCACTGCAGAGCTGTTCAGCAAGGTCAGTTTGTTCAAGTAAATGTCTTTTCCAAGAATATTGCTTGCAACACAAGCAATACCAAATATTTTCTGCAAACCAAATTTGTCAATAAAGTTCAAGTCTGTGTGTATATTTATTTGTTTCCATATTTTAGATGTGATAAACTCTAAGATGTTAAATCACCATAAAAGGGACATTTTTCTACCAACAAAGCATGTCAGTTGCTTAACCAGAAGCCCAAAGGAGGGGAAAAGCTCACTGAACTTCAAATAAAACCAAATGCAGGCTGAGAAGATTGACATTGATTAAAGAGAAATACAATGCACATATGAAAAGCAGCAACTCTATTTCCTATTTGAACATTTTATATAATATTTCTGTAATACGACTGAGCTTAAAATTAGACATCTGTTTAGACAGATTATTTAGCACCTTGGCACAGATGTTCTGGGTTTGGGGTTTTTTTTATTTTATTATAGCACTTTAATTAAAGAACATTAATCAGCATTCACTCAGTGCAGTTAAGCGCCACTTTGAATAGAGCTGCCCTGGAAATGAGTTCTGCATGCCATTTGTAATAGCAGCTTTAAATCAGATGGTGAGGGCGAATGCTTGCCATGAAGTCAGTCACAACTTTTTTGCCACTACCAAGTGGACAAAGTGGTTGGAAGGGGACTTGCACCCTTACATGTGCGCAGCAGATGCCAACACATCTTCCAACCCTGCTATCCCCTGTGTCCCTGGAAGGAGAAGAACAAGGGTCAAATAAACTACCTATGGCCTCCCCTCTGCTTCCCGCTCCAACTCTGCCCCAGTGACTCTGCTTTCTGCTCCCTTCCCAGTGGTTCCCCAGCAATGTGTTCTTTACTAGTGAGGGGTTTTCAAAGAAAAAGGGGATGTGAGGTGAAAAGGTCATGTCAAATTTATCTTAGCTAAGCAAGGTAAACCATAGAATGTTATCCAAGACTATAGAATAGTCTTTCAAAAATCTGTGTCAGTCAATGTAGTCCAAAATTCTTAAACATTGTGCACCAAGGATAAATGTTTCAAAGTTGAATTCCACATCCCTCTAAAGTATTTCTGGCAATTTGGTGTATTCATCTCACAAACATCTCACATCAGCCTCTTGCAGGTGCAGCAGGACTTCTTCCCCAGGCTCTGCCCGATAGAGACCTACAGAAACAACTGCTCTGTACTGCAGAAATGTGCTGGGTGGGTTTGATTTGTAGAGAGCCTATAATTTGCTTCCTATCTCTTTTTAAACCCATTACATCCCTAACAATGGAAGCTGTCAGCTAAAGTGATTTTGTCAGCCAAATTCAAGAGACTGCACATTTTATGACCATTAAAGTTTCCTGTAACTTCTCACTTGAATTTTTCCATGTCTAAGAATGTGGGTTTTTTCCATTTGTCAAATTCCAAAATAAGCATCAGCAGTGATAAGAACTTGTCAGCTTAACAACAAAAGAACTAGGGATTTTTTTTAGTTATTTCTATTCTTTTAATCTAATAAATGTTTAGTATGAAATGCATAGACAATCTATGTCATTATGCTGCAGTCGCGCTTTCTCTTATGGTGCTCCTGTTTTTGACCCCATTGGTTTGGTTTGTGTTACCCACATAGGCAGTTCTTCAGCAGCAGAAGTATGTTCTCTAAAGCTTCATTTCACCCCAGCAGTTATGGTGCTTTTCTAGACCATGTAAGGTGGTGTGACTGTTGGATTTTACGTTTGCCTCAAACTTTGTGTTTGGGAATGCTTGAAGAGAAAATAATACCAAGAACTGCGAAGGCCGCTCTGCTTGTGGTGACTTGGGGCACAAAGCGGTGGTTTGACAGGCTCCAACTCAGAGGCTAAGCAATTGAGGCTGCCTGAACTGTTAGCTCATGGCCTGTGCATGATAGGCATGTGCCATCTGATTGAACTTATAAACTTGATCAGGGAGCAGATTGGATGGCCCCAGATCAGGCCACCTAACTAAACCTGTGAGTGGATTGGATGGCACACACAGCAGAGATGGAATAAAAGGACACTGAATCTGCAGAAGCTTGCCACCCATCTTGAAGATCAGACCACCCCCACCCCCCCTTATCGAGACAGACCCAGAGGACTGGACAATGTGAGATCGGTGGAACATTGTAGAACCCCAGTGGCAACTCTTGCTATTCTCTTGCATGCTCTCCTCTACCCCCTTTCTTCTTCTCTCTTTTCACCCCCTTCTTTCTTATAACATAACAGTTAAGTGGTTATTTGCAATATCTTTATTTGTTTGTGCCTTAAATCTCTTGGCAGGTATCCAAAACTACAATCCCAGCAAGTCAGTATATCTTGTTGACTGTAACACATGCACCCAAAGGGTGCTGAACCTCAGAATCCCTAAGGCATCACCTCAACTTTACCAGAAGATGCCCACCTTGGTCTAAGTAGAGAGCAAGCTTACTGCAGCCCGAAGCTAGAGTGTCAGCTTTTGCTACATGTATATGTTTTAAGTAGACATATCCACACTTAGAATCTCTTGTGAGCCCCACAGGTCACCCACCAACCAAGGAGAGCAGCCAGCTAATGTTAATCTCGAGGTTAGCCTTGCTGGATGGGATCCCAAGAGATTTCTTTCCATGAAACCTATAGTTTCTTCCAAAAGTCATTCTTCTTTGGACACCTCCCTGCTATTTGTGGGTTTTAAAACTGCCCGCTATAGCTAACCATTATGGACAGCAGCCTGTCCTTTTCCTCTGTGCTAAGCAGAGCACACAGCAGAGGACCAGGCAAGAAGCACAGTGCTCCCTCATTTTTCTGCTGGGGCACCCTAGGATAACTCACTGGAACTTAGGGGTAGAATACACTGTAACCCTTTTTAGCATTGTCTCTAAAACAGTTTTGTGATTTTCTGCATGTGTTTTTTCTCTGTACTTTTCTGAAGATTTTTTTTCCTGCCCTATTTTATGTCAGTACAGAAATACAGAATATGAATTCTGCTTACATATTCTTTGTTTCCTATTGTATGGTGGTAGAACAGAAAACCAATTGAATGGCTAATGTGGCTTAGTCTCTTTTCTGGTTTTGAAGATGTTAAAAAATCTGGAGAACTCTGTATTTTGGAATGGGTTTCTTATACTTTGACCCCTACAATGCTGTCCACAAAAGACTCTCTGAAGAAAGGTAAAACCCTGTGTGCCCTGCTTTGAAGGCTACATACCTTTCATAACTACATGAATCAACAAGTTACATAAATATTTTTCCATGAGGAAGGAATGAGACAAGGATGGACAGAAGAATATGTGACAGGTTTCAGTGGGTTCACTTAATGATTTACTGGAAGGCATCCAAATACTTCAGTAAGAAAATCAAGCCAAGAGAGACAAGGATGAAGCTAAGATGCATTGAGTGTGCATACTAGAAAGATCTTTTTTGAAATTAGTAGAAAGACTGACATGAATTCATGATTTGTTTATGTGCAGGTCAAGATATTTTGTGGGTATGTCTACTTAAAACAGGATTTGTCAGGATCCAGGGTTTTCTTCAGTTAAACAGCAGTGTGGCTGTGTGTTAAAATGCCATATAGCAAGGGGAGGTACAGTTCATCATCTAATTGTCTTGTTGAAAAAAAAGGTGGATAAGAAACATTTTGCTGCCTAATACAGCTAAGGAACTTGATCCTATAGAAAGTGGGTATTCTGCAGAATAATTTGCAATTCAGTAATTTTTCAGTTTTTTGAATTCAAATTCTCTGAGACTACTGTCATATCCCTGGCTTGCTAAATGCCTCATGGGACAGTTGTACATTGCCCTCCTTTCAGATGCCAGGCCTGCTGTCCCTCCTGCTGCCCAGATTTAACCACTCCATCAGCTGCATTCCTCGACAGCATGCTGCGACACACTGCGATGAGCTAATGCAAGTAAAATACATATATCTGTTTTAGGTAAATTTCTGCATCCCTGGAACAGAAAGCTGAAGAAAGAAACTTGATTAAAACAATTTCGTACGTTCAGAGCAGGTATTTAATCTGATTTAATCTTGATTTTCTTTTGATATTTTCAAGACAAACCAATTTCAAATTAAGAAAAATAAAAAAACCACCTTCGATTTTATTATATCTACATCAACTGTTCATTAGTTCACAAACGGTCTGGAGCTGGCAGTTTAGATCCAGAGTCTGAGCACACAAACATCCTTCTTATCACCTTCCTGCCTGTGCAGCCTCTCTGTAACATTCCTCTGCCATTTTGCATATGAACCTCTGAGCTGGAGGAAGTCGTGAAAGCAGCATTAATTACCTGCAGAACAGGATTCTCTCTTTTACCTTCTCTCAGTGGCATTAGGAGCAGGGAGAGTTTCTTTGAAGAATTGGATTGCTGTTTCTATTCCTTTCAAGCTACTTTGTCCATGATGATGATCCATTTCTCGTGACAGATTCATTTTTTTCCTACTTTCTGATTGTTGAAAATGAAGGGAAGGGAAAGACTGGTACCATTTGAATCAATGTAGAGCAAAGCACAAGTAAAGCTCTTGTCTGCTAAATAACTCCTTCTGGAAACAACTACGGTCAGTGAGATAAAAGGTGTCAGAGGTTGGAAATGACAGGCAGGGCTTAGTTGTATAAACTTCATAGCTCAGGGAATTTACAGACTACCCAAAAGAAATGCCAGTATGCAGACCTGTGTTTTCCTCTATAACACACTTGGCTACAGGAGTAGGCAAAGAATACAGCAGTCTGAAGCATTTGGGAGAGTGTTTTCCAGTGTGATTTAGTTATTTTTAGTACTAATACAGAAACAGAAAAAACCCCATATATATCCAAACAGTAACGAAAGACTAAGAGTGTTATCCAGGATACAGACACTGTTAGCAACAAAAATTGAAGCTGTCTTCAAAGGATGATTCTGAAATTCTAGATACAGGTCTTCAGCAAACTGAAAAACACAGAGATAATTTCAGAAGCAATGAATTTTTCTAAGTAGTAGCAGAATATATCTTAGTGTGCCAACAGCATCGGGGCAGAACCTAACCCCTTAAAAAATCAACAGGCCCAGAAACAACAGAAGAGCTCAGAGTTGCACGCAGTGGTTTATATACAATACTTTTCTACCAATTCTGTTATAATTATGCAACACAACTCTGCTTCATGTTTTTATTTAATGAATAGATTTGTGTCATTGCAAAGAAAAGTTCTGAAAATTAACATTTTTTATATTGTTTCACAAAAATTATCGATGATACACTACAGAAAAAAGCTGTTTTAATCAACTTTCTTGTTAGAAAATGTAATTTTAGAGCACTGCTGCACAGAGGCATTAACGTGTACTTTAGTGTAGAGGTCACTGTAAGCATGTAAATAATCTTAGAAACATTCGTTTTGAAAATCAGTTTTCATGATGATATAAGCATAGAACTGGTTAGGGTCATATATTAGAGCATAAATAAAAAAAAAATTAAACCCACAATCCATGAGACAGGTTTCATGTACACAAGGCTCATCAGCTAGATCCCTACGTGAAGGTTCAGGAAAGACTTTTGCTTAATCAACTCACACTAAGTGTCTGAAATAGAAATGTCCACAAGAGATGTGCAAATACGTATAAACAAAATTGTGCCTGTATGATATAAATCAGGATACAATTTCAAAACAGGGTGGTGGATGATGTGATTGAGAGCTGCCCTGCAGAGAAGGACTTGGGAGTACTGGTTGATGAGGAGTTCAATGCGAGCTATCAGTGTGTGCTTACAGTCCAGAAGGCCAACCATACCCTGAGTTGCATCAAAAGAAGTGTGGCCAGCAGGTCGAGGGAGGAGATTCTGCACTTCTATTTCTCTTTTGTGAGACCTCATCTGGAGTACTGCGTCCAGTTCTGGAATCCTCAGGATAAGAAGGATATGGAGCTGTTGGAACGGGTCCAGAGGAGGGCTACAAGGATGGTCAGAAGGCTGGAGCACCTCCCATATGAGGACAGGCTCTGAGAGTTGGAGTTGTTCAGCCTGGAGAAGAAAAGGCTCCGAGGAGACCTTATAGAAACTTTCCAGTACCTGAAAAGAGGCTACAAGGAAGCTGGGGAGGGAGTGTTTACAAAGGCTTGTAGTGATGGGACTAGGGAGAATGGGTATAAACTGTAGAGGGGCAGATTTAGACTAGATATAAGGAAGAATTTCTTCACTGTAAGGGTGGTGAGACACTGGCACAGGTTGCCCAGGGAAGCTGTGGTTGCCCCATCCCTGGAGGTGTTCAAGGCCGATTTGGATCTTGGGCACCCTGATCTGGTGGGAGGTGTCCCTGCCCAGTGCAGGAAGATTGGAATTGGATGATCTTTAAGGTCCCTTCCAACCCAAACATATGATTCTATGATAGGAGTCACTGATTCATGAGGCACTGCAAGGGAAGAAAAGTAATAATTAGGATGCAAGACCAGACCTGCATTTTGTATGCAATCTTGCTGCGTGGGTCCTGTATGGTCATTTTATTATATGTACTACACTGGCTTCATGAAAATACCAGGTTGCCTAAAGAATACAGATGGTTAGAATTGCTTCATAGATTATGCACATACACAATATCTTTTGGTTTATGGCATAAGGTGTTGAATCTTCTTCTAAAAACATAGTTTCTTTGACTTTCAGGACAAATTATTGGTGTGTAAACGGCGCGGGTTCCCCGCAACAGCGCCCCCTGGCGCTGAAAAGCCGCCACAAACCGACTGCTGCTGTTTGCTGAATCCGCAGCTTTTAAAACAAACCAGCGCTATGAGAAAGGCAGAGAGGGTGCCTGCTGACCAGCTAGGGCTCTGCACTCGGGGGCTGCCTCGGTCGGATCTAAAACCCTTTCTGATTTCGGCGGTGCTCCAGCAGTTCATCCCTGTTCGAGCGGATCATATTAGGCTACCAACCGAGTTCGTGGTTATGGATAACAATTTCCCACAATCCAGCACTCTCCATCCAGAATTTGGTCCTGGTGGAGAATGCTCACTGTTCCAGCAAAAACAGGGAGAAAGGGAAACGGGGACTGTGAGGGTGAGACAACTTGCTGAAGAGCACAGGCAGTCAGCTGCCAATTTGCCAGCAGTTTGTCTCATATCTCAGATTATTGTTCCTTTGCTAATGCCAAACAGGTACATCCATACTAATCTGTGAATGAACAGATAAAAATAAAATGTGTTCTGCCAGAAATCAAGGAAGATATGAAACTGTTTTCCCTTTTACACAGTTGGCATTTATCTGAGCAAATCCAAAGTCTGTTCTGCGGATGTGTAGATCTGCGAATCCCATGTGTTTAACACTTTGCTTTCATAATTTACAATTTATTGAGCTATTTAGTAAATATTATTTATACATGCCAAAGCAATCCAAGCTGCAATAGTGGTTCCTGAGAAGTACATAAAGGAAGTGGATCCTTCAGGTAATAGAGCTCACAGCAGCTTTCCAACACCATCAGTCTCAATGAAAATCCATAGACTGACTAGGTCTAGGTCGAGACCACTAAGTTTGGTCATCTGTATTAGCAGCAACCAGAGACACTTAATAGGGAAGAGGGTTGCATCATGCTGGAGATTGAATAACCTTTCAATAGGCATGATTTTTTTGTCCTTAAGACTGTAGAGTGTGAGGTTAACACCAGAAGCACACAGACTAAAAATGAGAAATAAGAGAATAATAACTCCATAGTTCAACTGAACCGTTGTAACAATCCCATAGCAGACCTGTGCTATTTGGATCTAGAACCAGACAACAACCAAAGTTTCATCTCAACCAACAGTCTCTACTTGTGATGTCTCCTCAACTCTTGTGAGAGATCCTCATGCTTTATACCCATCTGGCTTTATCAGCAGCTAAACACGGGCATTGTGTCCCAATTTCCACCTTAGCCCATCCCTCTTCCCAGGAAAAGGGAGAGGAAAACGAGAGAAAGAGACTTCTGGATTGGAAACTAAAACAGCTTTACTGAAACCATAACAACAATAATAATGATGATGATGAAGAAGAAATAATAAAATAGATACAAATACTTGAAATTGTCCTACCCTCATTACTAAGTCATCACAGATGCTGCAGAGCAGATGTGGGTCTTGGGCTGGACTCAGCAGCAGGCGGCAGCTGGGCTCAGGAACTGAATTCAGGAATGCATGGGATTAAGGGCAAACAAACAGACGAGGTCCAAGTTCTGTATTACATGTCGGCCAACAAAGAAGAGAGCTTGACCTTTGTGATCACACAGTTTTACGCTCTAACATGTATGGTAATGGAATGCTCTGTTGGTCAGTTTTGGGTCACCTATCCTGTCTGCTCTTCCCTTCAGATGTGACCGTTTTTCAACCGTTTCACTTAGGGCATCCCACCAACTTGAGAATGACTTCATCTCCACAGGGATAAATGCAAGCAATGGCCTTTCTGTATACTAATGCCCTCTTACTTGGTGATAAATCACAATTTTTAAGTGTTATCACTTCTAGAGACAGACACTGTCTGAAGCCATACAGGTAACTTCCAGAAAATGACTCTACTTAGACGAGGCTTAGCTGATCATGGCAGTGAAACTTGGTGGCCTGGGATAGGTCTTGTTCAATAACATGCCTTCCATGTGCTTATATCTGATTTGCCTGTTACGGATTGATTGGTGGTAAACTTTTTTGCTCCCAGTGGTTCTGCCATGCTGTTTCTGACAATCCTATATACTATATCAACCAAATCACATAGGTTGAGTGGTGATATATTAAAAACCCCATGATTATTTGAACGGTACTGGATTAAATTTCCTATTTTGTTTCCACACTAGAGGTTCAATATGCCAAACAGTTCTCTCTCAATTCTTTAACATTTATAAATTTTTTTCAAAGTTCAAGTTCCTGAAGCTGGAGACCTTCAGCCACACTTGAGCAGAAGTGCTCTGGATACTTACTCTGCCCAAAGAATTTTTCCAGACGTTTCTTTTTTATGGCTCTCATTATTCCCCTGGGCTTTTAAAGCTCATAGCAAGCAATTTTTAATAGTTTCAGCTTATAAGTCGTGGTGTATTTGTTCAATAACATAAAAGAGCTGCTCTTCATCCGGTTTTGTTAGTGTCTCATAGCTCTAATCTTGACCTAGTTTGTGAATGTTTTATTTATTGACAGCAAGCTACACAAACAGTCTCATCTCGAAGGAATTCCAAACACAAGCTTTGTCCAAGGGACGCAGCTTCTCCAGGGCATCCCTATTTTACCTTTTTAGTCAGCTGCCCCTTCCCTCCTGCCTAAAATGTTTTTCAAGCTTGTTCTTTCTCTGACAATAGTTCTGTCTTTCTTTTCATTGAGAAACATTGCCAATAACATATACTTAAAATTAGTTTCTCCTTTCTTCTATAAACTATGACTACAATCATGTACACAAATCTTGCAGCATTGTTGGGAAGTGTCTGTGATTGTATGACTCATCTCTCAGTTGAGATTGTGAGTACTTTCCAAGCTGAGGCTTTGAGTTTTTCTCACCTTTCAATAAAAATAATCTAGGAAAACAGGCAGTCTGCAGCATCAAGGAAGGAGGAGTGACAGAAACCCTGAAAATAAGCTGAGCACATATCAGTAGCTTCATCAAGATCCACAAATAACAATGTAAATTTATTACACTAGGTTTCCTGGTGCTTTACGGCAGTTCTAGTTTAGAGAACAGACAGAAATATTAAACACGTCATGTCAACATCTGAGAATGTCCTTCAGCTAAAAGACCAAAACACAGCCAAAGAAAAACAATGTAGACCCACAGAAGGGTTTTCTGCCATTTAGTTCTAAAAGGTAACACAACGTTTCATAGTTGCATATAGAAAGAAACTAGCCATTTATACCCTTTACCTTTTGCTATACCTTTACAAGAAGCTCAGGTAGGTAGACTCCCTGCAAATTCTGAAAGTACTTGGGCAGGTGTTTGCTTTCAAGGTAGCCATAATACTGTTTGCAGTACCAGACTAACGATATACCAAACAGCCCGAGATAGCCAACATCAAATGAGAGCAGAGACTTCCACTGCAGGAGAAGTTATTTCAAGAACAAAAATAACAGACTTTAAATCAGGCAAATTGATCCAGAAGAAGCAAAATACACCTCTCCCGAGCATGACACAGGCACCCCCAAAGGAGCTACAAAGTTCTGCAGACTCCTTGAGGAGGTTCAGGTTACCACTCTGAGCTCCCCTGTCAGGCTTGATCCCAGTGGCTGCTTCAGCTCTGAAAAACCTCCAGCAAGATACTACTTCTGACACAAATTCCTACAAGAAAAAGGAACCATGGCATGAAATGATCAGAGCTTGGGAGAGAGAGTGGAAAGAAAAAGACAACTCCTAACCTCTCTAACCTTTCTAACCTCTCTAATCATCTCTCTAACCAGCCATGGCTAATTTGACTCTTGGATCACCACGTAGTCTCACAGCCAGTGCTGCCTCCCTCTGCCCACAATGCATTTAGAGATTGAATTTACTTTATTATTTTCTCATGTGCCCAAGGTCCACCTTTTGCCCAGCAAAAGAGAGGCTCTACCTCTCTCCCAGCTGTTACCTTCTCAGCATCTCATCAACGTGCACTTTCCATTCCATTTGAGACTATTGATAAAGTTGTAAAAGAACATAAATTCACATTTTTTCTGCAAAATATATTAGAGATTTGACTATTTCACAGCATACTAAAACTGAACTCATGCGAAGAGGCTTTGAAAAGGTCAAATTCTGTGAAAATCCAGTTTCTAACTACATTATATTCAGCTGTGCTTATACTCTTTTTGTGTTCATTTTGTCAGGCTATACTAACAAATGAGTTTGCTGATATTATTTATGGGATAGTAAATCTTATGTGCAACAACATAAAGTTCATACTAATGAGCAGAAATCCATCACTGATCTGTGTGTTCAGTCAAAACAAAAAACCAAATATCTGAGACTGTGAATACCAAATTCTTAATAAGTCCTGAAGATACACAATTTGAAGATGAAATTATTAATAAAATTTGTGCTGGCACCAAATGATAAGTATATTTGACAAATGTGTAACTCCATTGTTGTTAATTTATAGATGGGAAAAGGTAAGAATTGCTATATATGTGATTCTTAGAAGTTATTTCAAATAATGACCTCCTAATTGTAATCAATTTAGACTCTTGAAAGTTTCCTCATGAAAATTTCACTTCAATTAGTTTTAAGAAGATTTTATCACATTCTAAGTTGATTTACACTGATATGTTTTCTCTGCAGTCAGTGGGGGTAAACTGATCTATTCCTGATGGAGACCTAGCCTACAACTAGGTACTAAAATCCAAGAGATAGGTTGCAGAAAATGCTTACAGCTGGAGGTGCTGGTAGCAGCACCCCTGGGGCAGGGAAGCTCTGACTAGTAGAAAGGTCATGCAATTATTTCTATCACATGCTGGGTTATTGCTCCTCTGCACATCCAGTGCAAGAGGAATTGTTGGTTGCAATCCTGACATGGCACAGAGTAGAATTCATTACACCCATCTCATTTTATTTTGAGCATCTAAGGGTCACAGAGTGGGAATTTGGATTTTTCCTTGCTTGATCCCTTCAGAACAGTGAGACCTTGAACTTTGCAGTAAAGATGTCACTCGTGTAATACTTCCAACATATGCTAACGCGTAATTTCATCTTATCAGGCAGGCAGTGAGGGAAGTTTTGGTTTTATGTAAACCTTTTTATAAAGTCTTTGCAATCTCAGACAATTAATGGAATTGGAAAGAGAGAGGGAAAAGTGAAGAACAGAAAGCAAAACCAGAAAGAGAAATGAAGAAACCAAATCCAGGAGGAAAATAATAGAGGAAAAGGAGACAATTGATAAATATTAAGTATGACTTAAACATGTTAATGAATATAGTGGGACTATGGTCATCAGCGGAAGGCTATAGTGTTCAATAGAGATTGTCAGCTTTTGTGATTCAGGTCTCCTAGAAAAGAGTTTGCCATTAGATGTCTGCCCTTGTTCTGCCCTTCCATAATTTTGTTTATCCTCACAGCCCTCAACCGTGCTGCCATTCAGTTCCCTGGGTGCGTTTTCCCCTGTCCTCTTCCAGCCACATTTCTGCTTCTTTTACTGTCCCTATGGCTTGTGCACAGGCACATGTTGCCCAGCCAAGCTTCCTGCACCCAACAGCAGGAGTGGGCTTGCCTCTGTTACTTATTGGTGATAGTAGAGAGAGCAGGGTAGTTCTAACACTGTCTGTTTCCCCACTTCCACATCAAGAGGCACTCAAAGGAGAAGGAATAAATTTCTTCCATCTCCTATAGTTACCCCTGTTGACTGCAATCCTTTCAGAGGCAAACGTGGGGAAAGCAGTCAGGTATACAGCCCTCTCCACTGCACCGTGCTGGGAAATGATGTGCATACCAAGGAGACACTGCAGATTGTCACACACACTATTTGTCTTGGAATTTATGATTAACAGTAATTTGCTCTGTAAGCAATCTTGAGAGATTGAAACTTCTTTTTAACCACATGCCAAGTCCCGCTGCTACCAATCTAAACACACAGAATAAAGAGGGGACCAGGAGGCACAAACAGCTGGAGTGGTTTGCACAGCACAGGTCAGTAATGGTGGCAGAAGCAGAATGCAGTTCACCTGCCCTCCTCTGTCTATTTACTGAGATTGACCCCCAATAAAGTGAATAATTTATAACTTTGCATATTGCTAAGCCATTACAGCTCTGGGTTTTTACTCTGGGTCATAAAAGCACCTCAGACTGTTGAATCAATTCTATTAAATGAAATATCATCAGATGTCTTTTGTGCCAATGCTCTCTTTCCCCCTACTCTCAGTCTCAGACCCCTGCCAAAAACTTACTGATTTCCAAAGTAAGGGAGAGAAAATGAATGAGAAGGGAACAGTGACATTGCTTCTTTAGATCCCGATACTAATGCAGACCTTGGATTTGTCTTACAGACGGTGTTTGGTTTCTAGCGAAGTTAATGAGTACCACTGCTCTATATTCATGTGGGGCATATTAGATTGACTGCACATATCAATGGCTCAAATGCAAAAGCTTTCTGCATGTAGGTTAAACACAGATCTGTTAAAATGAGCCACACAATCCATATTCAGAGAGCTGAAATTCTCAGCAAGAAGCCAATATTTAAACCAGACCCTTGGTATGAATAAATCTCAGTATCTACTGCTGGAACTGACGGAAAAGGTCTAGTGGATTTCCTAGAAAAATGACAGTCTGCTATTCAGGAGCTGCCAGAGAATGAGGATGTTTCCTGCATTGATTGATGCTATAAAATACTCACCCACAACCAACTCAAGGGTACTCCTTCCAAGAACACAATGCTCGTGACTTTAGTGGAAATGAGAGATAAGGAGAAGATCCTTCAGGCAGCCTGGAAAGAGAGAAGCATTGAATTCCAAGGGCAAGTGATAACAATTTCTCCAGACTTCAGCCAAAAGATACAAGAAAGAAGGAATTGGTAGAACTTTAAAAAGCCTTTGTAGATTCTAAATCCAAGGCTGTCATCTCTTCTGAAACTGGGAGTTCTACATGAAAATAAAGATTACCTTCTCTGGGATGCAGATTGAGGGAAACAGTTTTTAACAGATATCACCCTCATTATTGCCCCAGGCCATTCAGATGGATTAATTCCTTGCATTTTGCTGGCAGAGCCCAGGTAGTGAGTCCCAGTGATGTACGCTCTGTGCAGAGGGACCCGTGGGAGTTACAAGCAGTCCACCAAGACTACTCCATCATGGAGACTGAGACAGATGGTACAGCTGCCAAAGCTGGCGGGGACGAGCATCTGGTGAATGTGTTGATTTAAAGCAGCTCTCAAACAGCATCCACTGCTGTCGCTGAGATGAGCGCAGTTCAGAGCTGCTTCCCTGGCTGGAGCCTGTGGGGGAGACAGGGTAGTGTGGCCACAGCCTCTTCTTGGATGCAAGAACCAGATGTTTTGGAAGATGAAGAAGAAAAGCAGCCTCTCATCTGGGCAACCTGTCAGGGATTGCAGATATCAGAGGGATTCAGCACCATGGAAGGTTACTGCTACCACTATTTCACAATGATCTTTAGATTCCTCTAGGAAACCTCTGGTCAGGCTTTTATTTTATTTCTTGGATTTATCAATATCTTCTGTCTCTCCCTCTCTCTTTTGGATAAACAATGTGTACTTAAAACGTAACTATAGTTCAGCTTCTGACTTGGTAACCAGAGATCAGTAACAATTTCCCTCCTTTACAAAAAGCACAAAAGGAGAGTTTACCAGCCCAAAGCTGAGATAACAGCTTTTGCGACTACATCATAGCTAGTTTTAGACTGGCCATATGGAGGGTTGGGCATGTTATTCCCCACTTTTATTTGGCAACCGAGACAGGTTTTGTCTCCTTTTGTCTATACTTGTGCTTAAACTGAATGATAGCACACTGCTTAAGGGATATGTAAGTATAACCTGAATAGTATCACATTATCAGTAGACACTGGTGGGTGGGAACTGAGGAAAAGATTACAGGCTTGAAAAAAAGGACTGCAGTTTTTTTTAATCTGCATGGACAACCCTAGAACATGCCATGAGCTTACTCTTAAGTACTACTTTGTCTCCAAGAAAGAGAGCACCCATGAGCTAAGAGGTCATAGTAGCCCAAGTACCAGAACCACTCCCACAAATGCAATGAGACATGGCCCCTTAAATCCATAGATACTTTTGAAAAGTACACTGCACCACTCTGGAGGTGTTATTATTTATAAGAAGAATTAATTTCAATAGATAGCAAATATTTCCTCTGTGTGTCAAGTCCATGATGCCAGGAAATTGCTTCAGGCAGTGCTTTCAGCAAAACTATCCCAGTATGCTTCACATGAAAGGCTAAGTGAGACAGCATGCTTGGTGGTCAAATACTGAGGGCACTGGAGAATCAATTTGTAACTGTAAACCTTGTCAGTTTTTACAGCTGAAAGTTGCTTCTCCACCAAGAAATCCCTGTGATGTGGCCACCAAGAGCAGTGAGATCACTCTGCTTTTGACTGCCCTTTCTTGGTTTACTGTTTTCCAAATAAGGCCAGAGTTTGCCCATACCTTTTAGTCATAGAGTCTCCTCCAGCCTACAGGTCCTTTTGTTTCTGTGACTTTTGGTTTACCTAAAGAATTAATGCTTGATATAGTGTGACCTGGTTTACACCTTAGGAACTGAGGAAATTTTTGTGCGTTGATAATATCTGACATGTTTTATCTGTGCCCTGCCATCAGAGCATTAATGGGAATCCAAATATTTTTAGAACTTTTCAACGGTCGCACAAACCATTTGGAATGATACTGTATCTTTAAATCAGAAAATAGCCTCTTTCCAGCTGTCTTATCAAACAGCACTGCATAGTCCTACAAAATGTATCCTGGCTGAACTACTAATGGGGAGATGTTTACATACTAGATGGGAAACTGAGACCTGATTTGGATAATCATAGGAAATGAGGTAAGCAAAATGTGGTGGAGAAGGAATTTTAGAACTGATCTAAAGAGGAAAGAAATCTGGATAGGAAGGCTCCTCATAAAAGCAACAGGAGTACATATAACAAGACTTGATGAATATGGATGGAAGAAAAGTAGTGACCAGAGATGAAGTGACAATTTCTTGAGTACATAGCAGATCATGAGAAAATTGTTAATATTCTTTTTATTTGTCCGTTTACTGTTTTCCCATCATCTACTTTAAACAAAACATTTAACAGTTTATATAAGTAGAGGTAAAGAAAAGCTGAGGATTTTTAATTAAAGAAAGCACACATAGACTGTATATATGTATACACAATATAGTACTCTACTCTGAGACAGAACAATGAGAAAAGTCAATGGAGTTTGTTTAAAAAATGAAATAAATTAGAAAGTTTTGGACAAGAATACTGACATAAAGATTTTAATTTTATATTAATTTATAATTTATTGGTTATTCTCTAAAAGATGTAATTGATTCTTACTTTGAGAAAGAAAGAACAATATTAATAATAGCAAAAAGCATGTCACTGATTCTCAGCCCCTAGTTACCCCATAGAAGAAGAAAGGCACTGCTCTGCCCCATAAAGTACCTTGGCCACATTGGACTGATGGGACATTACCCCTCCCACCTCTTTTTCCTCATGTGTTTTTTTCACTTCAGCTGTCAAGTACTCACCCTCCCTGTCTTGCATTGGTTTTGACATGGTGGGTTCCCACCTCCATCTACCCTGTGAGTGGCAGCCCTTGCTGCCTTCTTTTACCTTTTGCCAGAAGCATCTTGCTTCTTTCACCCATGCTGCCCCCAGACTTAGGTGTCTGAGGGAATGGTTTCCTTAACCTCCACCCTCAAACCCACTTTACCATGGTGTCTACAGGACAGTCTAACACTGTTGAGACCACTGGTACATATCCTTCTTACTTGTGGGTTTCATTCGTATTAATATTTTTTACATTTATGCAGCTCCTGGGACAAGCCTCTGACCAGAGCTGGGAGGCATTGCCTCAGTACCCTAGATATTGCAGCAGAAGTATGTGGTCTTTTTGTGTAAGAAACCCACTCCTGATCTGAAAGTTGAAATATAGAAAAGACAGAGCTTTTTATCCTTTTGCCTAACAAAATACCCACTTGGATTTAGAAGCCAGTTCAGAGCGCCTTGTTCACTCGCTGAGTTCAGCACAGCTGTAATGAGCTTAGTTACAGTCCTGCTCTTGAAAAATTGATTCCACTTCCACTGTAAATATAAGGAATATTTCAAAACCTGGGAACCTCAATGATCTTTAGTGTCCTTTCCAGCCTAAATATTTTTATGATTCTATGAAATCGTGAAAACCATGGTCAGCTTCGTAAATGTGATCATAGAGTGTTATAAAGCGAAGGAGCACAGGCCCCAGCTATCTGCAGGATCATTTGATCCATACTTCTCTAGTCTAGGAATATCTCAGAAAAGGAAATTTTCTTACAATTTTTGTATACTTTTTACAAACCTGTTGGAAACAACATAACTCCCCTACCCTGGCTTTCTCAGCCGCTCGGCCTTTTCTGGTTTAAGTGCACCTGGCATTCCCATAATGCTCTTCCACCTGTTCCTGAGTTGATTTTGGTCAGCACTGAAGATACCTTCAGAACTTCACACCTGGGAGAGACTGAACCATGTAGTCATCAAGGCCCCTAAGACCTTTTCATCTAGGACCACAAAATGGAAGGGTAAAACCCCTGTGTACCCCTTGGTAACCAAGCCTTTGTGGGAATCTACATGGTAGTCTGGAGGTACAGGCCAATACTTTTTGATCCACCTGAGTAAGCACCAGGCTTGAGCAGTCGAAGGGAGAGTGCCTCTTACCTGTGCACAGCCATGCTGAAGTCCATGCTGTTCTTTCTTCCCACATCGCTAGCTAAAAGATGCTGGTTGAGATGTATGTGCTGCATACTGGGAAAAGATTTTTAAACTCCCATCCATTTTTCAACCCAAACTGTAGGAAGCATAGAGGAGTAGAAAAACAATGAGGAAAAAAGAAAAAAAAAATCCTTCCCTTAAACTTTAAACTTTCTTTTTAAAGACTGTATTTAGTGTGTATGGTAAGTTTTAATTAAATACTAGGAGGTTTTATTTGCCTGGTTTTTATTACTGTGTTACTGTCTGTTGCAGGACTGCGGGTGAGAGTATCCCATGACTATTGCACCCTGTGTCAGGCTGGCTATTTCTGTGAGAGGAGAAAGTGACAGATACAAGTGGTAGAGACAAACCTTGGAGCTTCTCAAACACTGGTACCTGCTGCTGTGAGCATACTGTGCTTTATTGTTATCTTGCTTTTTCTGGTAAAAATTCAGTCCAATATGTGCATATGCTGTGACAACAACAACAGAGAGCAATGAACAGGACACCAGTTGGACAGTATTCTCCACTCTATAGCCTAATTAAATATGACCCTAAATATAATTTATTATTAAAGAGAAGATAGGAAAAAAAACCATGACGTATGTTAGTCATATCACTTAGTTTACTCCTTAAAGATTCTCATAAGGAGTGATGAGCAGGTCAGTATAAGGACATGAAATGTATAGAGTAGAATAGAACAAAAAAAGAATAGAAGCAAAATGATTTGTGAAGTGAAAAAAAACCCCAACCAGCGGCCATAAAATGAAATATTGCAATTTATATATCATGGTGTACCATAAGATGAAAAGACCTAAAACCTCAGAGAAAGACGTCTGATTTTTAATAATTTAAAATACCAGGTTTTGAAGGGTTCTGTTAATCTTCTTGTGGACGCTAGATGGGGATCTTGAGTCAGTCATGCAAGAGACTCCTTTATAGTGCTTTTTCTTATTTTAATCTGTTTTATCATGGACAGGGTGCTTGCAATGAAAGTTTACTCTTCAGGCATTTATATTTTTACTAAGGTTTTCTTGAGGGGGAGGGTAGTCTACAGTAAATAAATATTTACTCTTAAACATACAAGTTTAATTAAGGTTATGCTGTAACTTTCAAAAGAGAAGGAATGCATCTGAAACTGTAGAGCACATGCTCTTCTTCATCCTAGTTATTTGTTTAATTCCAACAGCGCATTGCAATTGTTTTCTCACTTTTTAGTGAGGGATACATTCTACAGTAACAATTGTCTTACTACTGTGTAGCACAGGTTATGACAAGGCAAAACACGGCAGAGATGCTCACTTGCAGCATTACTGATGACCTAAGCATTGTTATTTCCATAAATGGGATCTTTGTGTGCTAACTAAACCTGAGCAATATAACTCTGAAAGCCACTTTCCTTCAATCTTCCCCAAATCTCTGTATAACTTGTACACACATTAATCCATTAATCTCTTTTGCTAACATGTTGTTGGTTGTTTACCAAGTATACCTTTATTTCGTGTGATGTCAAGCTCAGCTCTAAAATGTGAATATTATTTTGAGCCATTGTCTTGAATAGTTCCTTTCTTGATGGATTGCTTCTTTTCCCTTCAGCACACTGGGCTTTTGCAAATTGCTTTACAGCACAGAACATAAGGCACTGACCTCAAGCCTTTGGAGAGTGCTACAGACAGGCCTAAATTAAAATGAGCTTGGCTGTCTCAGCCTATTTCATAGGGAAACACTACTTTCACACCATATAACGTGCAGTTTGGGATTATCTCCAGCCTCTGCCCAGAATATACACATAAATGAGTTACTGAAAGGACCGAATGACTTCTTGCTGCACCAAGGTGAGACAGGATCATTCCTCTGGTAGCAGAAAGAAGAGACAGTGAGGAAAAACCCAGCCCTGCAGTGGGCCTGTTGTACTCAGTGTCTCATGCCATTAATGTTTGAACACACTGTACTGAAACATGCTGGTGGAGGAATAATTTGTGCTGCAGATAAGCAAGCTGAACACCAAAACATTTCTATTAAAAGGATCAATTTTTAGAATGTATTATAAATAAACAATTGTTTTTTGGTATGGGGAAAGATTTTATTTGATGGGAACAGTGCTGCTTCTGCAAAGAAGATTGCTCTGCCAGAGCAAAGGGAAAAATAATATATTAAGGACATGAGATGCATGAAAAATGTCATTAAATAAGTCTTTACTAGCCTTGAAATGGGGATGGTTTGCATAATTGATTAATCATAAGAGGACATTTTTGGTCACAGAAATTATCATTAGTAGAGCTCCAAAGTTAAATAATCGTTATTCTAATAAAATTGCCATTTTCCCCTCAGATCTTTCCAAGATCTCTTCTTTCTTTTAGTCTCTCTGACTTTTACAGGACTTAATAACTGAACGATATCTAACTAGACGTGTGGGTGATGAAGCCATTCTGAGCAAATTCAACCCCACGGCGCTCTGCAAGAGCAGCAGACTTGGGCCCAATCCTGCCAGCTTGGCCAAAAGCTCCACCTGCCTGTACCAGCAGCTTGGATCTGGGCTTTCTTTCCAAACTGTGCCATGGGAACTCTGAATTTCCTTCTTGGAAAAGAGAAGTATAAACATGCCAAGCAGCATCTTTGTGCACCCTTTTTTCACTCTAGTGTTAAAAGGCAATTCTCCTGTTTGGTATTTTGCTAGTCAGTTTAATTTGGTTTATTTAACTGGGAAATGATCCTTAAATTGAGACATATAGTACCTTCTTATCACAGATTTCCTTCTCAGGAGATCTCTAATCAAGTATTGCAGTACACTGCAGGCAGGAAAATGTGCTCAAAAGCTCATTTATTACTCCAATTTTTAATGTGAAAATAGGGAATTATTCATATACCTTAGCAACATATTGTAATGGCTTCTAAAAGTGAGTATAAATTTGGGGTAAAATTGATCCCTGTCTGTAAAACTTTCAGATTTGTGCTTGAGTATTTATAAAAAAATTTAGTGGATATGTAAACCCAAGCTCACTATTCACACTAGCTTATGTATGTACTGAACATAATTACACAGGATTGAATATTGATACATATGGGAAATACATTGTCTAAATGCAACAAACTTATTTAAGAGAGAATTTTAATGCATTTAGATACTAATCATTGTATAAAATTAAGATTTCCTTCATCAGTAATAGTGATCATATCTATAACTGTATTGCAATGTAAGGAACTTTTCTAAATCTTTAGTTATAGTTAGCCAAATTCAAAGCTGGGTTTCAGGGGTTTGAAGCAAACCATATTTGCAGTTTTTTACTAGGATTTTTTAGTAGAGTTGAACCAGAGCAATGCAGAGATTTACATCTTTTGAGATTCCAAGGTACACATTTGTATATGTCTTTAGCTGTTAAGAACACAAATAGTGATTACTGAATAACATAACGAGCATTTCCTTCAAATTTGCTTCTATCTTATTTTATTAGTTCAATTTCTCAATCTCATATATACATAAATATACATATAATATCCTGAGATTTATTTTGTTATCTTGTAGGCATGGAAAGCAAGTGCATTTTAATCCTGTACATTTTAAAAAAATCTCTTCCATAAGCAGGTATTTGCAACTTACACAAAAAAATGGTGGGTGTACTTTTTATCAAGCTTTAATGATGGTGGTGTTGAAGTTCATCTCTTTCTGCTTCTTTTCTGTATCAGCCTGCATTGGTTGTTCCCTATTATCCAATATCTGTATGAACAGGAACACATTACAATGCTGCGATATGTCCAAACAGTGTGACATATATTTATTTTGCATTTTGCATCTGTGGTTTTGTGTTAATTTAGTCTTCAGACCCACAGCTGAGATTTACTAACATAGTATGACTGCATCAGAGATCCAGAGATGCCCCTCCTTTCTGAATCCACCTGCTAATATGCTGTAATAACAATTCTGACAGTTCATTGAATGTTGTGATTTTATTTTTTTTCCAAAGAAGTTGTTCAAGAGATACATTCCTTCTTATAGTTTGTCTTTTCCTTTTGTGATCCAGCTCAAGATAGTTTCCTGCTTTTTGTATTTAGGCAAGTTCTGAAAGGCATATTTTAATTTTAACAGGCTCAAGCCTTTTTATGAACTTGTGAATATTTCCCAGAATTGGAGATTTATTTAATATTTACATTATAAATGTATGACAGGGTGTATACTATCATGGTATTTAAAATAATCAAGTATTTACAAACATAATAGTAATTTTTGTCCAGACCTGGAAGAAATCAGAGTTTAACTGGTGTTAGGGAGAAAATTTTCTCTTAAAAATATGAGGTTGTCATAGTTTCAGCCCAGGTAGAGTACTGCAAATCTGTTGGATAGCAGTGATTTTCAATCACGAAAAAACAGGTTGCCTTCAGACTAGTGACCTAGATAAGATGAGATCTGTATTCTATTATCGCTCCCCAAAACTACCTAGTCATGCATGGCACGTTATGACCCTTCATATCCCAGTGTGTTATAATATGCTGTTAGATCATATAGCACAAGATACTGCAGCCTAATATGTTTCTCCTGTGTTTATTATGCTTTATATTTGCTGTGGCTTTATGAAAGAGATATCTAGCCTACTGGTCTTCTTGTAAATGATAAGAAAAAAAAAATAATTAAAAGGACCTTTCCTGAGACCATGCAATTAAACTACCAAGAGAATGAAATTTTTTCCTCAACATATGGAGCTACATATAGCCAGACAGGACTGACCCCCATCTACCTCATCATGCACATTCTTCTAGCGTGTATCAAATGTGTGTTGATTCCTTCAACTGTTAATTCAGGAGCCTGAGTGATTTGTCCAGGGAGGGAACAGAATACCTCTGCCTGGAAAGACCAGTGCTGTCCACAACCTACTAGGTTACCCTATTCATAGAAAGCTCAAGTTATTTCTGGCACAATTCTGTTCAATACGGATGCCTTTCATGGAAAATCTTTTTCCAGTATTGTGCAAATGCCACTATCCCCTCTCTTGTCATAGTTGAATGCTGACATAAATCTTTTTCTAATAAAATGAACTATTCAAATTATTTCTTTACTGAATGATGTCTGAAACAGATGTATTTTAATCTGCTGGGTATAGAAAATGAAATTTACATGTCAGTGAGGTCTTTCTGGTTAATAAATGTTTTAAAAGAGAGAAAGCAGGAAGCTAAATATATGTAAAACTGCACTGCTTTGCACAGGGTGTTTTTAGCAGAAAATACAATATTCTAATACTGAATTATATCTTATTATGAGACAAACAGTACACATATTTTGTGATAACAAATATCATTGCTGTAGGGGTATCATATAAAATGCTAGAAAGAATTCTGATTTCACTAGCAATACTTTCCTCGTTCTACTGCCAGTAACATTTCTTTTTTTTTTTTTTTTTTTTTTTTATTTGTATTTTTAGAAAACATTTTTTTTTTTTTTTGAAGCAGCATCTGCAGAAAGCATTTTGTTTCTTATTTCTCTGTGTGTGTGTAATTTTGAGCTCATTATGTTTTCCTGTTCTTTTAGCTGTTTATATAGCACAAATTTTAGTACAGTACTGCCGCTTTCTCTTACTTGGAGAGAGCTGAATCCAAAGCTGAAATCCATGCAGGGACCCTGTTAGCTGACGTTGACTTGCCATTGGGGATGGAGGTTAAGACAATGAAGAGTTGGCTTCAGTGGCTTCAGTATCCCCTGGAGACTCAGATATGTTTCCAAACAATCACAAACATTTCTAAAAATAGCTGAATATGTTGTTGAAAATTTAAGTTCCTCATCACAAATAGTGTTATTCATTTTGTAGGATTATTTGGTAGGCAGGCAAGAGCATACCTATTAAAAATGAAGCTTTAAACCCAATTTATTTCCTGTCTGAACTCCTGCCAAATTTGATAAAGGTGCAATGGCAGAGTTAGCCTAAATTGCCTGTATGGAGAGCCCACAGACAGCTCCACAAAATGAAGGCTGCCTGGCTGGGTTTTGCCACACAACGATATCCACAACCAAGTCCTTTTCCCAGCTCCTTCCTCCCTCTCGCCTCTCCTTCCCTCGTCCCACAGTTTTCTTCACAGTAATTAATAATAATTTAAAAAAATTATATAATAAAATAATAATAATAACAACACAGTTTAATAAAAATATAAAATAATGTCCCTTTGCTCAATACCCAACGAATTAATCTTCAGGAAATAAATTGTAACTAAGATGATGCAAATTGTCCCTCAAGGAGGACAATGCTCTGAGAGTTTTTTTCATCAGAGGCAGTGTTTGGACAGTGCAGGAATTCTCTCCTAAACACAGCTCTTATCCCATACAAAATAGGACTTAAACACCTCAGTAAAAATCATTCCCCAAGTGTCTCAATGAGGAGCCCAGTTGATATCTCATCCTGATTAAAAAGTGCTTGAGTCTGTAGAAGTTTTTAGCCAGAGAAACTCCACAATATGTCCATGTTCTTTTTTTAACAATTAGCAACTCCGAGCCTCAGACTGACAGATTACCGTCGTTTGGTAGTATCACCAATAGACAGGGAGTTGTGAAATTGTAAGACACTATTGTATTGTTGGTAGCCTGAGTAACTCTAAATCTTTTCAAGCTTTGCTTCAGTGGGTTAATTCCAGGACCTGAATTACAAGTGCAATTTGAATTACATTGTAAAGACTGAACTTACTTCTCTTTAGCCAAGTCCTTTTTCTTAAGACTTATGAATTCCAGTTATTTTGAATTCCTGAAATGTTGAAATCTTTTGATACCTTTCTTATTATTTCCAAGGAAAGACGGGTAAAGGTTTTCACTGACTTTCCCTGCTAGCACCTCTTTATTTAGGTAAGTGCATTTCTTTGATTCTGCCTTTATTTTGTGGTATCTCGGCTGCTGCTACACAGCGAATACATCCATAGGGGCTTTTTATTCTCCCAGCCCTAAACCTGGGATATTAAAATAGCAGAAGGAAAAACCCTTGACGGAATCAGAAAATAATAAAAAGAATATGAGCAAAATAAATGTTCTGTGTATATTTAGGACAATTGAAGACAGCTGCAAAAAACCCAAGTATTATTTCAGTTTGTCCTTATATATTTTGTCTGGAAATTTTAAAACACTCAAATAACACTAATTAAAGACTCAAAGCTTGATATTAAGCTATATGAGGCAGGGCAGAGGACATCACCCATTTTGTAGGGGAATGAAGTGAGATGTGATTATGTTATATACTGAGTGCAAAAGATTATTAAATATTGGATTTGTGAATAAAGGTAGATATTCCAGTTACAGTTTAACTATTGAGATTGACCTCTTTACCAAATAATAACAACAGCAGTGACAATAGAGAAAAACATTCTGAAGTGAAGAGTCTTGAAAAATAATTTGTTTAATCAGAAATTCATTGTTAAAAGAATCCTGTAGCAGATAGTTATGCATACAAAGTTTAACTTAGTAAAAAAAGGTTGTTATTGAGTAATATTTTGAAACTATAGTTTTTCAGGTTACCAAGATATTTATGATATGTTCTTCCTAATAGGAATACTGACAGAGCAATTGCTGCAGAAGGTGAAAAACATACAGGCTGATACTAGCAGCTCAAAAACTCAGCAATTTTTTTAAAAGAAGCAGCTAAATGAAGCTGTAGCCCTGTAGTTGTTTCCAATAATCAAGTAAGTTTCAACAGACAAGTCCTTATTCACTTTCTCACAACTGTATGGAACTGAATAATCAGACTGGAAATTTGGGACATACTATTTAGGTTTCATCTTGGTTTCTGAGAGCTCCAGTTTTTTCCAGTGCACCTCCAGGATTTTTTAAATCTCATCAGAGAAAATCTGTCCGTGGAAAGTGACACTATACTGTGATGCATATTTCTCCATCTTTCTATTTCTCCTGTTAATAAGAAAAAAAAAAGGAGATTGACAAGATCTTTTGCTAGAAATGTTTAGTCCTCCACATCTGCCAATTGTAATTTTTCCTTCCAAAGTATATTTATGTTTTCTTTGATGCAGCCCTAAGAGACTGAAGCAATGGAGCCTCCTACTCTTCCCTTCCGAATGCATTATGGAGTATAATACACACCACTGTTCAATTTTTTTTCATAAAATGCTGGTTATATCTAACTTTTTATGTGAATTCTGTAAATCTGATATACAATCTCTTACTCGTAAGAATCTCTTATTATGCTGGAAACATATATGCTACTAATATTTCCTGCTAGTTATGCTCCCCTTCCTTAATTATTCTTACTGACATATATTTCCAGTGATTTTAGAAGAATTTAATGCTAGGAAAATGTGTCTGCAAATCAAAATTCTAGTCAAAATATCTGAGGAGAGTATTTTTACTTTATTCCATATAGTGGTGAATTTAAGATTTGACTCAAGATGAATTATAGGTGCAAATACCCTATGTGAATTTGCAGATTGCTTACCCCTGCAGTACTGGGTCTGTTCTCTGCGCATTCTCTTCATGTTCCCAAATTTCTGGTGCAATAAATTCGCAGTCATTTTGGGATATAATACAAACAAGTGTAGTCATAGAGGAAATTAAGATTCAAATTTACTAAAATTTGCCTTGTCTTGTTCAGAATCCGTAATGTTTCAACATCTATAACACATATTCACTGTGTTCCTTATTTATTCACAAATTCATTTACTCCCCTGCTGCCTTCTCATTTTATAATGTGCCTTAGATTTCTCAAGGCAGTGGACTGAAACCACTGATGTCCTACAAGAAATGTCTTCTGCAAACTTTGAATAATGTGTTGGAATCAGCTCATAATTGCATTTAAACATATGTTATTAGATCTCCCTTGTTATGAATAAACTGTCACCTGTAGCCACTTGAATCTGTGAAGCCAGAAGGGGAAGGCTGCACATTCACTCATTCCAGTAGGATTTAGATTTCCAAACCCCTAATGTGTTGCAGATGTGAAAAGAAGGAGGCTCTGGTCAGGACTGGCGTGCGATGTTACTGATATCCACATTGCATCATAACTACCCAGAAATGATCATCAGAAAGAGCACACCAACTGGGGAAGGAGAGAAAGAAATGGAAGGTCATTTTGGGTTTCAGGCTTCGCAATGCTACACAAATGCCTAAGTCTATAAAACAAATCCTGCAAGCAGCAGCAAGCTATTCTTTAATGCTTCCCTAAACACAAGCAAGACTTTTTTTTTTTCAGAGGTTGTTTCAGAATCCATCTTTCTCATTAGGGTTTTAAATCTCTGGCTTCTACCTTGATCTCATTGGTTGGCATTAATCTTTATTTTAATCTTCTTCCTCTTTTCTTTTTCCTGCCCTCAAATCAAGACATCCATCATCACCAGTGCATCTGAATAAACAAGCAGCCATTTCCCAGGAGAAGGCATTTTCCCCCAGGCAGGGAGGGAGAAAGAATCATAAACACAACAGGTTAAACACCACTGCCAATCTCTGGATGCGACCCTTTGCTTATGTATTTACTATAGGGCATCCTGGACTTTCTGATTTATATGTATTGCTATGACACAATGATGATGTCTCTATACTGCCCAAAGCACTCTTTCATTGATTTGCTCCACTAAACATAGCAATACATAGGTGTGTTTGGAAGAAGAAGGAACTTTTTGCCAGTTAGGTAGATTCTGACTGTTGAGTTTTCTATGTGAATGTCGCTAAAATTTGATCACATGTCATATGAGAGGCATGTTCTGTTGCAGCCCAGGTGAAAGAGAAGTATGGCTGAGAATGGTGAAACCTGTCTGTCATAAGTCCAGAACAGAAACAAGAATAGGGTCTCTTTTTATTTGGGAAAACTGAGGCAGAGTGACTTTAGCATGACCAGATATCTACACATCACCTTATAAAAGTATAGGAAGATAATCTTCCTAAATGTTTCATTACCAGACTTTCCTTTGCCAGCATTGCCTCCATGCCAGCGAGACCTTTGCCTGGCAGAATTTAACTCAGGGCCAGGAGCTGGAGAAAAGAGGAGGTCAAATGGAATTTCGTCGGCTCTCTATTTGCAAATTTGCCCAATTTTGCTCAAATTACTTTCCTGCTTCCTAGTTTGTCTTCCCCTCAGCACCGAATAAAAGGATTAAGGCTGTCAGGGCTGTATATCAGAGGCAGATCCAGCAAAGCCCCTACAGAGGAAAAGCAAATAATCATAACCCATCAGGATTCTCTCCAGTATAGGAAAGGATAAACTAATTTTTTTGCCCTCATCAGGTTCCACAGTCAACTAAACAGCACCTGACAGTCTCTGGAATCGAAGATAGAAGGTCGGTAAGACCTGGAGTTATTAGTAAGGATGCTGAACATTGTCCTGTTGCCCTAGGGATATTTTCAGTCACTGAAACTGATGCCCTTCAGATGCCATGTCAAGGTCTGAAAGCTGACTGATTGGTGTCTAAAAATTAAGAGCAGATGCTGCTAGACACTATTTTCTATCTATCATCTCTTCAATAATCTTGCCCAGAAATGGGTTGTTTAGTAATCAAACAATAGTTGGCGAGAAAATTAATGTCAGGAGAGGATTTATTGAGTAAGGGCCCAATAAACATGTGCTTGAATGCCTCTAGCACTGTGCCTTTTCTTAAGGACAAATTATTAATAGTAGGTATTTTCCCCTAATTTTCACCATGGGAAACATACTTCTCATCTGTAGAGTGCTTAGGAAATTTTCCTTAAGAGTGTCCAGGACCTCTGACTGAAACAGGATGCAACTGAGTTAATTGAATTATCTGGTATCTTTATTTCTTTCTGGCATTTTCATAGTGACAAACCCACATCCAGCATTCAAATGACAGCTTTATGCAGCATGAAATAGTACAAGTAAAACAGTTGGAAGTAATCTTGGCTAATCAGATAGACTGACATAATTATTTACTGAGTTTTTAAGATCGATTCATTTATGCAATGGTAAGCCCTACCAGGACCGGATTTTCTGTAGGTGCTCAGTCCCACTGAGTCTTAGATGGGTGAGAATAACTAATGAGAACAGCTGAAAATTAGCTTAAAGAAAGGGCATCTTTAAGTTAATTATTAGGAAGACTTTATTTCTATGTTGAATTATGTACTTTGTTTCAATAACAGCAGTCCGTCCTTCCTTCCTTCCTTCCTTCCTTCCTTCCTTCCTTCCTTCTTTCCTTCCTTCCTTCCGCAAATCTACATTAGGCATCCAAATTTTATTCTGTCCTATCTAAGTGAAACTGTATTTCTGGGATTTCCAATAAAGCACGTCTTCTCTAAGCAAAGATTTTTTTTTTTTTTGTCAGAACGTCTATATTGGAGTTCAAAGACAAAAGCTCTGTTACTTTAATTTGTATTCTGAATTCTGAAATACTGTTACCATTTCTCAGGTCTCAGTTTCAAAAAGATATGTATACCTCTGGAATTATTAACTAAGAATTCCAATAATTAGTCCTCAAAAAAGTCTTTGCAGTGACCCATCTAATGTTCACCAAGAAATAGTGCCTCTTATGGAGCAAAAGGAAATGTAATTTGCTCAAACAGTAATCTGCCCATAGTTTCTCCTAACGTGCCTCTTCAGTAGCTTTAGGCTGCAATCACTGCTTTACAAAATACATTTGAAACAATGATATTAAATATATCTTTTGCATAATAGATGATTTTGTTTAGCTTCCTGAGTAAAGAACTGTGGTTCTTCAACAGCTGCAGAGGGTTTGATTCTAGCCCATTTTCACTTGTTATACATTGTGTAACTTTGTAGGTTTCATGGTTCTTTATTATTCATGCCTGTGTAAGGGCTTCATCTGAAGACTACTGTATCATTGGAAAAATTGTGATTAGCTTCCACAGGCCTTAGATAAGGCTATAAATGAAAGACGAACTCTCTGAATTACTGTGCTTCATTATTTCTATTACAATTACGGACTTGATCATGCTGCTTTAGACATATGGCATGAAAAGAAAAACACATCCTCCAAACATTTATTCATAGGAAAGCAATTTGCAGTAAGAGTATTTTAAAAATAGTATCAGATCACAAATATTCCAGGTCCATGTGTTCACTCATCAATTAATTTAATTTCATTCAGTTCATATGGATATGGATGAGGGGGTTTCCTTGGTTTTGTTCTATGCCTGCTGAAACACTGGTGAATCTTGGCTGACATTTCAAGCAAAATACCAAAGGTAGGATCATGTTACTTGATGTTGTATTCTGCCAAATTGCATTTGGATTTCAGATTAGATGTTGAATTTTTACAAGACTTCTACATATAGAAAGTGACTACAGCTGAAAACTTGCAAGTTGTCAGTTTATCTCATGTAATGTATATTGCAGTATATAATTAATTATGCTCTTCTTGGAGGAAAAGGCTTTTTATAATCTTAGAAATTAACTTACAAGCCTCACAAAACCTTTCAATTACACCTGTTAGAGGAGCTGAGACTACAAATGGACAATAAAAAGTGAATTTCTGGCAACAGTCAAATGTAATAGTGAAGAAGGAGTTTTCTGGAATCTTTGAAGTATGCAGATTCCCTAAGTTAAATAGCATAAATCCTCCCTGGGCCAGGAAGAAGGAAAAAAATAGTAGTCATTTTATTTTTCAAGCTGATTGTTTTGCTATGTATGTATAAATGACTATGCAATAGTTTTCCAAGTATGACATTGTAACATCCATTGTAATATTTTATTCCGCAAGTGAATAAGAAAGTTTTTGAGGTTGTATTTGAGCATGTATTATGAGAATAAATTAATTAAAAGGTAAAATCACGGCTATATTTGCAAACATATATATATAGGCAGTTTGAGATATATCTGTTGGAAGCCTGTGTACTCAAGCAGAACATAACGAGGGATTATGTGACTCCCTCTGAAGGCTTTCCCCTCCCATACTATGGTACACCTGCTCTTTGATGAGAGCCTATACTGGGCTCTGTCGTGTTGTCTTGTAAGAGAATTTATTTTTGTTTCATAGCATATTTATTGGCACAGAAGGAGTCAGTGTAAACACAGTACAATTCTTCATTTAGAAGGGTTATCAGTTTGACCAGTCCTGGCAGCTAATATTTAGTCCCAAAGAACTGCCACTGGTGTTCCTGGGTTGGCGATGTTTGTCAACTGCTAGGTAGAAATCAGACGTGAACATTAATGAAAAACCTAGCTGCAGCATTAACAGGAGGTGAGCTTATATATAGATTCTCTGAAGTTGCCAAATGGCGACACAAGTTGTTTCTGCAATGATAATTGCAGAGTGGCCTCTGTTATGGCACATTTATGCTGCTGTGCAAATGTCTTGCAAGTTTTGAAGCCTTGCACTTCAGTTTTGTTAGCCTGTTAGAAGAAATCTCATTTAACTGGCATTTTTACATCTACATTAATTCTTTTAAAACACTGAAGTGAGTGTTCTACAGCTATGTAAAGAAGTGCATTATCAAAGCGTTAAGATATGATTAAACTGACATTTTCTTAAGAAAACGGAAGGAGCAGGAAAAAGCCATTCTAAAAGGACTGAGTGCTACATACTCCAGATATTATCTTCAGTGCTTACTCAGGGATCTTTAAAGAAGCTTATTACCAAGTACCCTAAGAAGACAAGTGTGGATGTGTACAGATCAGAGGAATGCAAGTTAATGCACCTGCCAGATTTTACTATCATACAAAGCATGTCAATCAGCACTCAGACCTTGCGTTTAAAAACGTGTTCCCTCAGATTTTTTTCAGTGCTGTATTTCATATAGTTAGAATTTCCTAGTCACTAGCCATCCAGTGTTGCAAATGTCATAAATTATGCTACAGAATACATGTCACAAATTAATGCGAATGGTCCTTCATCAGCCTCAGTAACGTCTTATACAAATACTAGTAGATATGATTTCTGTGGGTACATATATTTAAGTCTTTCTGCTCTTCCTGATAGGTCAAAAATATTTTTAAAGTAAAAACCAAAAGTTTTGAATATGTTTACTTTAGGAATGATATATTAAAATGCATAGTGATTTGAATAGATTGGGCAGTTTATTACACATTAATGTAAAGTTCTTTGAAGCACAGCTACTTGATAGCTACCTGCAGTTCATAACCCGTAGGGCCATTCCTAAAGTGATGCATCAGTTTCAGCCTGGTCTTCATTAGGAAAAATATGATCAGAAACTCCTCCTGAGAGCTAAGAGGTCACCAGCTGGAAATGCCTGTAGCAGAGGAGGAGGGCCTGATGTACCAGGTCACCCTAGGAGGGCTGCAGGCTGCTGTGATGCTGCAGCCGTGAAGAAGGCAAATACAGAAAATAAGTTAAAAGAGATAAAATGTGTTAGAGTCATCTCATGCTACGCTAATAAGGTCTCCTTTGTTGCCCTGGCATTGGTATCTTAAAAAAAAAAAATTAATTGGACCTATAAGAGATGTAAAAATGTCTACCAATAGGGTATGGGGAAAAGAAAGTCTTTCAGAGGGGAATAAGTTTTGTTAACCTCGTCTGCATTATTTAGCAAAGATATGACTACTGCCTATGAATGGAGTCAGAAGGAGGAGTCATACAATATAAAGGCCTCTGACTGCACGAACAAGCAGGTCTATAAAAATTTTTTCACAGAAAGGGTCATTGGGCACTGAAACAGGCTGCCCAGGGAGATGGTTGATTCACCTTCCCTGGAGGTGTTTAAGGCATGGGTGGATGAGGTGCTAAGGGGCATGGTTTAGTGTTTGATAGGAATGGTTGGACTTGATGATCCAATAGCTCTCTTCCAACCTGGTTATTCTATGATTCTGTAAGAGTAGACTGGTGATAAAGCTGATGGCAGTAGGCAGCTCGGCTTTAGGTTCCCTACTAGAACCAGGAGCCCAAACCTTGGGACATTAATGTTCTATCACTTGTAGCCCTCACTGATAGAGTGAGGGGGGTTCAAATTGTGCAGAGGGGCTCAACATCTTGCAAATATGCCTTTAATCACAGCTTTGATTCGTTTCAGGATTTAGCCCAAATAATATTTTGTAGAGTGACAACCGAGTATTTACTGAGTTAGGACATCGGGTTTTGATGTTAGAAGGAAGTCACTTTATAAAGAAGTTAGAATAAAGATGAAGTGACTGAGGATATTCAAGTGACAATGTTGTACTGAAAATATAGTCATATAACTAAATGGACTTTATCAATTTGCTGGTACCTCCAGCAATGCTGACATTTGCATTCTGCTTTCCTACCTTTGTCAAACCTTAGTTCTATTAAAATAATGAATTCTCATACTGATATACAACTCTTAGCATGAGGCATTTAGAAAAAGTCGACACATTTTCAGGAATGAATTTTGGAAGTCTATTAAGATGCACACATTTAAAGAGGAGAAACCTGTACAGATGTCATGCATTAGAGATTTATTTTTTTATCAGTTCTCATAAAACATGTCCACATATATACCATGTTTTCCAATAGGAAAATGAAGCACAAATCCTATTGGGATCACCAGCAGGGTCTGATGTCCAAAGGCAGATATTTTATTCAAATGATCTTATACTGCTCAGTAGGAAATACCATTTTCATTGTGTTTACAGACATGTTAGCATTCATTAAAATGTTTTTGTGTTGCCTGTAAGATATGTATTTTCAAAGGCATATTTATGAAAAGCTTTAGAGAGGTAGCATTTTTTAAGACTGATCATTTGACAGGTGTTGCTAAACATTGAAAATTCTACTGCAGAGAACTAGAAGCCAGGTGTTCAGAGCAGCTTCAACACAAGAGAATGACTGGACCATTATGTACTCCAAAACAGTTGATGCTTTATAATTTTGTGCCTACTTTTAAGATAAGTGTAATGGTATCTATCTGGGTTATGACATACTGCCGTACAATCTAAGCCTGTGGTATCCTCAGTAAACCCCATGCTCTGCTTGTACCTAGCATCATCATTTCCTTTGGATGAGCTCTGCAAACATTCGTCAAATGCCAACAGCTACTGGCTAGTTTTGGCATCATCAGTTTTTGCAAAATATCCAGTAAGTCTGTTGATAAATATGTCCTGCTCTGAAGACTGTTCAATCCTCCCAAAATTTTCTACAGGGCAGACACATACTTTGCAAAGACTGAGGGATGACTTTAAATACTCAAATTAGGGACCATCACAGTCCAATCTTGGAAACATTCTGGCCTGTTCAAAATTTATTTTCTTCACTTTACCTGGCTGTTAATGCAACCAGATCTTCACTAAGTGTTCACCACCTGGCAGGAGTGCAGGACAATGGTGATGCTTGTATGGATAGGTATGCTAAAGGAAAGGAGGGAGTGAAGAGGAAGAGAGAGGTGAGTCTCACATTGACTCTGGGGGAAAAAAAAATCCTAGATCACATGTTATTCACCTTCAATCCCTCAGAAAACATTACTAAGTATTGATTATTTGTATTGTGCTTCTGCCTGCAGGCACTAATCACTGCTTTCAAGAAAGAGGGGACAGAGTTTACATGCTGCAGGAGAAAAGAGTGATCATCTTGCAGCAGCAAGGGCAAGTGCAGAACTGGGTGTGGAGGAATGTTAAGGCAGCTCCTGGGGTTTCACATAAAAGTTCTTTACTGAGAAGACAATTTTCTAAAATTTCATTAATGGCCACTTCAAAAATTTTTCAACAAATAATATTGTAGGCATCTTTAAAGCATATTTGTGTTTTGAAATTAATATATATGTGCAAATAATTACTTTACAAGTAAAATATTCATACTGAAAAAATCAAAACAGTATTCTTAAATGTATTTAAAATATTATAAACCAAATTTTCATTAAATATTTTTAGTCAAATAATCATCTGACTCAAGAAAACTTTGTCATGTTTCTTATGATTAATTCTATCTTAATTTGAAAATTTCAGGTCTCAAAAAATTGATCCAATTTTAATATATCCTCAAGACAGAGCAGTTCCTCCTTCAGAGGATTTAAGAACACAAGTCACTGATAAGTCCAGTTCTTTGACACTGCCTTAATAGGATCACTAGGGATTTCTCTACAGTAGACAAATTTCAGATTGGTATGCAATTTCTTTTCAGACCTTCCCCAAAGCTGTTTGTGGAGGCAGGGAGGGAATGACAGGTAGGGAGCAGGGGTGGGGTTCTTTTCTATTCTAAGTGGGATATCTTGATATAAGTTTTCATATGCATGTCAAAAAGCCAAAGTATTTGTAACAGAGGCAGGAGGCTGCTTGTGTAGAACTGTTGAAATAATTTTTTGAAGAGCTGGAAAGGTCACTTGGTGTTCCTCCTTTTTAAATGCATGAAAGGATTGTTAAAGCAGATAGTTTTCTCAGTTTACAATTCTAGTCCTTTAATCCTTTGGCAGAAATGGCACAACTTTTTAGCAAAATTACTACCACCAGTATTGTCTCAATATGGAGAACTTACAGAAGGATATTTATTTTCATGGTGTAACACAAAAAATATATATTACTGTCTCCTCTGACTTTACCTGAAGTTAGTGGCCTTGCAGAATGTTTCAATGAAGAGAAAACCATTACAGCACTTGTGATTTTTTTGGTTCTAATGCTAACTTCCTTACGCATGCCTCATGTGGGAGATAAGATGTTACCAACGTGACTTTTTCTAACACTACAAGCTGTCAATGCATGAACTAACCACAATATTAAAATAACTTTTTAGATTTAGAAGGATGCTGAAAAGATTTCAATGCTTAATTTACATTGAAAAGTAATATTTAATTTCAATCAATATTTAATTTCAATTGTGCCATGTTATTTTCATTGCAAAGTGCACTGCTTTGAATACAATCAATCTTGTTGGTATATACATTCAAAGATACCTGTGCTCTCAGGTATGATAAGCTGTATTTCTTAGTACATGACAAAGTGTATATTCTCTAAGCACTATATTCTACTTGAATATTTCATGGTATGAGAGTGACTGTTGTTTTGAGTACCTTAAATATACACAGTAGTTTCTTTATTAGTAGATAAGCTTCTATAAGTAGATAACACAAATACTCCTTATGACAAATTTTCCATTATGGTCAATAAATTGTATGGTATATCTTCTTCTTTTTTTTTTTTTTTTTAATTCTGCCAGATTCCGAGGCTAAATGTATGACCTTGAGAAACTTGTAAAGGAAAGAGGAGTTTCCAACTGTCAGAGATGCCTTGCTTTACCAAGATTTCACAGTATCCGTCAATTACTGCACAGCATTTTGAAAGCTTATGATTGTATAATGGAGGCGCTAAAGTTTTTTTAGCCATTAGGACAAATGGAGAGCTTTGTATAAAATGTACTGGGAGTTTCCTCTTTTGGGGCAGTGGTGGTATGCAGAATCAGAGGCAGTCACTGTTACAAGAAGACTGTGAGCCTGATCATATGCTCCTTCTTGGCAAGTAGTTCCCCTTAAAACTAGTTCCAGTTGGATCACCACAACTGCGGGTGTGCAGCATTCCTTAAAGTAAATTTAGAATACTTATACAATAGAATTTATGTGTGAGCCTGCCCAGTAAACCCATTCACCTTCTCCTTGGAGTAAGTTGGACTCAAGGATCAGGTGGGTCTCTTCCAACCTGGTTATTCTATGATTCTATGATTCTAAGTTAAGAATGGATTATTTTATGTAGATAGATTCCTCCAAAATCTTAAATACTGCCTACTCTTACCACCAAGATCTACTCATGATTTACAGACAATGCAGTAAAACTCTAATACAACTTTTACACAAAACTCTCATTATATCTCTAACTCTAAACTCCTTGAAGATGGAAATTTTTATGCTGCCACTAGTCCAAGATAAACACAATTTTAGCTGTGATTTGTTTAGATACAGACACAAGTGAAATACTTAATATTATTTTATTTGTCCCTCATGTCATTCAATCATTAAGTAAATGACAGCATTCCTCTGTATGAATAGAAGTTTTCTTTACCTTTCTTATATCAAATTCATCAAAATTCATTCTTAGCAAGTGGAAAGCCTCTTCCTCTTCATTGAAGAACAAAAACCTGAAGAAGATTTCATATTTATAATAAAATAACCATGATCCAAAGCAGTCGTCCCATGACAGTTCTGTTCTCACACTAGAGTCAACCTATGCAGAAAACATAAATTTGATGTACAACTTGAATAATGCTATGATGTGGGTACAGAAAAAGTTAGATAAAGGTGATTGTCTTTTATTTTCACTGTCAGTACAGAATAAAGATGGATATGCATAACATTTTACAAGCCCTAACTAATCTTTGAAACAATGCTGGTTTTTGTACAGAGTAACTACTTGTATCCTTCTAGTGAGCAGAGGATTAAAAAAGATATTAATACCAACATTCAGGACAAAATTGTCTATGGCTAAGTATTTGATTTTGATTTTAGGACTCTCAATAAAAATGGCCTAGTATTTAGAGCTGCTGAATACATACACCTCCAAATCAACCTTGTGATAGATATAGCTCTTACATAATGAGGAATCTGTCCACTCTTTGAAGTGCCTAACATGGGTTCAAGTGATTGGTTGATGTGCTTAATTTTGAAAATGTTTGCCTAAGGAGCTTGGCCCCAAAGAGGCTAAGGAGTTAATCAAAGAGAGAAGGAATCCCACGAGAGAGAAAGTGAAGTCCTGCTCCCACGGTGCAAGCAGAACTCCATGGGACAGGACAGCAGCAAGTTACCTCTGCAATATCCACTNCCCTTGTCCCCTTGATTTCTCTACCTGACCTCAATTTACTTCAGATTTGTGATCTCTTTTCCACATGCCAGTCATGATTCCAACTTGAGTTTGAAGAAATTTATCACACCTATGGGTATAAATAAATATTTATGGGCAATGCTCCCCTTATTCAAAAAACCTTGCTTTTACCATATCCTGTTGTCATTCTGATGAGGCATAATCTAGGTAATGCATCAGTATTTTGCACATTTGACTTTTTTAGCAGAACTATAATTCACCCTTCTTTAGCCATTGTCAGCAGCTACTCTTAAAAATACAAGAATGTGCAGGGCAGTGTTGTGTTTCTCTCACTCCATGGGATGCTCATAATTTCTTGCAAAGCCTCCAAGTATATAGAAGCTAGAGTTTAATTTCCTAAACTGATCTAGTTTTACACTGCAGAATGATCTTACTTTGCTGTGTCATTGTAATAATGTGTGCATTAATAAGCACAAAATCAAGCACAAGGATGAATTTGAACAGAAGACATACTATTTCAACTTGATAATGACAGAGAGGTTTCCACACATATTAGTCACTAAATTAGTTCCAGTGAGAGCTGGAAAGTTTTATACCACAGAACTGCTAAGTAGAGATTGACTTTTCTCATCCTGTCCTAAAGATGCTGATTATTTCTGAACATTGCAATCCTCTGCCCTGATGGAACAGAGGAATCAAGAGGGACTTCTGACAGGCCAACTTTTACTGGCCTCATGCCTCAATTACCTCCGACAACTGCCCTCTTTTGCATCATCTGCAGGGAACTGCAGTAGCAACATGCTCGATATGTCCACGTCTTCTGCTAACATGAGCTTCCTATTATTTTAATCTGGACTGGTCCTTCCCTCGTGGTTCTTGCTAAATACACCCATAAGGAGAAATGAATCTTCCCAATCTTTAGACCAGGTCATTCTTCATTAACATGATGTCCAGGGAGCTCAGATACACACAGAATGGAATCAGGCCAGTGATGAAAATATGAAGACTCTGGATGCTCGGGTAGGAAAAGAGGGCACCCAGAGGATCGGTCTACTTCTTGAGGAAGGACTGAGGAAAGTTACAAGCAAAATCCCAAATCCCCAAAGTTTGAATGCCACAGACTAAGCATTGGTTTTTACTATATACTGAAGTAGTCTTGCAGTTTAGGTACTACTAGAGATCTGGACTCTCTGACATCACATTTCACTGTGACCAAGGCAAAGATATTTAACCTTTGTTTCTTTGGGAGTAGGAAATTATGTGTCTATACCTGACACATATGCAGTTCCTTGTATCTCAGGGACAGGAGTCATCAGCACATGTAGGTATACAATGTTAAAAATTTGCCCAGGCTGTCCTTGGAGGTCGGTATTTTAACAACACCCCACGCAGACAGGGTTGTGGTCTGTAATTGTCACTTGAGAGAGATCCAGGAGAGGTTTCCCCTGTTTTGTCTTCTTGTAATTCAATAATAAATGAATTATAGTTAGCACTTCTCTCCTACTTTACCCTCTGCAGAACACATTATAAATACAACTAATTAGCCCACACCAATCACGACAATGATTGCCATATGTTTGTCCAAAATATTACAATGAGATGGGAATATTCACATGAGCCCTGCCCAAATCACACCACATGTCACAGGGAAGTGGAGGTTAACTGCTTGTGGTACCCTTGAGGAACAGAGCTTTAATAGATCATGTCTACAGTAAATTTAGCATACAATTAAGCACTTGTACAAAGCAAATAGCACCAGAACTACTGAAAATGTAATCCTGCCCCCATGTAAAAACATGCTCAGCTGTTTGGCATTATGCAGAATGACTGTCACCACTGTGCTTTGAAGTCACTATCGCTAATGCAAACATGTGCAGGTACAAATAATTCAGCAGCAGAACACTGATGCTCCCCAAGTTTCTTACGCCATGTATGATCCTGAAATCTTCAGGATCATATTTTAGTCTATTTATTCTCCACATAAAAGGTATTTCACAAAATCAGCTAAATAGCTAGGCCTACTTACTGGGTCCCAGAAATATACCCTGCACGCGTCTCATCAGACACATCTGTTCCTCCAGCTCTCAGCTCCTCTGTTCTCTTTCACCAGCAGCTGGTCTCTGAATGGATGTCGGAGACTGATCTCTTTGCTTTACTTAGTCTGTGGGATTGTTTCTCTTCTGGTCTGCAGAGATCTGTCAATATTAGCTTAAATGTAGGTTCTTTATTCTTGTGAAAAGAAAAGATAATAATTCTTCCTCCTGATGGTGGCTTAGAGCACTTCAGATTATCCCTTGTTATTTCTTTGCAAAAAGAAATGTACATTCTCTTTTCATAAGAATTATACCAGTTAACAATCCTCCCTCCCAAACTTTGTCCCATGAAGAACTAACATCAATGGGAGTTAGCAATATCCGCTAAGGGTAGAATTAGGATTCTCACAGAAATCTTTAGGTTCAAATAAGACAATCTTCACTGTTGTAACCATAGCAGCTCTCATGTCCTATATAGTGCTTTTTAAGTGTATCTTGGCCAAATATAGCTTTCAAAGTAAAACATTTTTTTTTCCTGACCCTAGGCAATGTGCTTTTTCTATCTATAGGTCTCTGTTCAACAGAGCACCCGATATACTCTGGAGCTATGAAGGATATATCAGCTTGGTTACTTATTTGTTCCTGTTTCAGTTTTATTTTCCAGATTATTTTGCAGATTCTAATTTAACAGTTTAGGGAAAACAAAGCAAAACAAAATGAACAAACAAGAAGCTTACTTCAAATATTTATGATTTGCATTGTGTGCTGTCTTTATAGAGTCATTAATTGTTTGTATAATTATTTTTCCTTTTCGCTAGTATTCTCCTTGGCCAATTTTGGATGCCTAATTTGCATACCTAAGTTAGGAGGTAGTATTTTCTCAGCTTCCAATATAGCTAATGAAGGCAAAGCATCTCCTCTAGAGAAAACTAGGTTGCCTAAGTTAATTTCCTGCCCAAAACACTTTCTGAAAAAACCTTTATTAGAACCAAAGACTCCCAGTTTAGGAGCTTACACTACCTAAGATTTGGTACTAGAAGAGCTGCTTCTTTTTTTTTGTCATTTTCTATGTCTGTATTGGCAGTGGGTCACATACCTCTTTGTCTGGGCAATGTGTCCTACCTTTGCAAGCAGAGAAAGAGCATCCCCATGAAGTATCCTGCTATCTGAGTTTGCTTCTGAATAGAAGTTAGCAATGGGCAAGAAACAGTGTGCAAAGATAGGGCTGACACACCACTGATCATTATATCACAGACTTTCAGCCAGTGACTAAAGGTAGGACTGCACCAGGGAATTTGGTTTCAAGTATGACCAGTAGGAAGGATGTAGCACATATGATTCCCTTTTTGTCACCATATTTATTAATCTGTGCTGGGCCAAAGTATGAGATTTTTGTTCAGGGGTGAAGGAAGGCTTGCTATACAGATTAATTTATGTGGGAATTTTGAGGGAAAATGAAGTATGAATGAAAACATATGATTCAACTGGTGGAGGCAGTGGAATTACTCTACAGCACTGATTCTGCATATCTTAAATAGGGAAATATATTGAGTTTGGGAAGAGGTAGAATTGATATATGATACATTGCTGATCATAAGTATAAAGTTTTAAAGCAAATAGTGTCAGAGAGAATGGGATAAATATTCATAAAATAAACAGCACAAGCACTTGGTTGAAATGTTGAAAGAGCATGATTGTGAGCAGTTAACAGATTCATCCTCGATCACTTTACATATCTTCTAGTTTACAGGACTAGTTGACCAGTGTAGGAATAAGAAGCTGTTCCCTGCACTGCAGTAACAACTCTAGTAGCAATGGGGAGTAAATAGGCAGCAGGGTCAACTTGTATTGAAAAAAACATAGTATCATTAAAATAAATTATGAGTCTTGTGAACTGGCTGAAGATTTTGCCTGTCATCAGTATTTTCTCCTTGATTTATCATTCACATAACAGAGCCACAGCAATAGTAACAATTTTATTCTTTTTTGAAATGGAGGATCATTCTGATTTTAGCATTTGAATATCCCAAATATTGTCCTTCTCCTATCATCTAAGTATATTATACAGTAGGCAGTAGCCTGCTTCTTTAATGCAGAGTCTACAGAAAGCATTAACAAATGTTAAATCATTACTGCATATGCAACAAAAGTGAAGACACCTTTCTGTATTTGAAATGTGCCCTAAAGCACCTGGTTGTGAAAAATCTGTAAGGATACTGTGTGCTTAGGCCATTCTGAGAGCTAAATGCTAGATAGCAATACGCTCTCCCTTCCCTCAAAGAAGATCTGTAGCATAAAATAGATATGCAGTTGTACAGTACTGTTAAAATGAATACTTCCCAAAATGTACATGTATTTAATTATTGGGTATATATGTCTTACAGAATCACATTCAGGTACATGCGCCTTCCACAACAAAAAATGGGTTTGCAATTTTCATTTTCCCTGACTATAAATATTTGTATACCACTTAATTTAAAGATTATACTGACAGATATCGTTTTCGATTAATATGCTGTATTTTACACCATTTACATTCCATTTCAATATGCTTTCCTTCTATGAAATGTATTTCAAGGATCCCTAAAAAAAGAGAAAATAGGTACACTTTAAGCAGTTTACAAGAGACAGATCATTATCTCCTACAAAGGAAAGGAAACAGGAAAGCTGTAAATAATAAGTTCTGAATAGGAATGACATAAACAGCCTAATCAATGTCTTCCAGAACTGGCAAGTGACACCTCTTTGTTTTTTGCAAATAAAAAGCTTCTTAACATCACAATATAAACCATTATCTCTGCAGGCAAGGTATATTTAGAAATGTACAAAATGTACATTTCCTGCCAGCCACTAGATCAGTAGGTGGAGATCTAAAGTCATGCAAATATTACAGTAAATGCAGGCAACCAATTTCTAATTATTCCATATCAGCAGATTTGTGAGGAATATAATTTATTAAAAAAGAACAGTTTATGATCAGCAGACCTTAGTTATGACTGTTTAGGAATTCAGTGCATTTTGATCTAATCACAAAATCAAAATATTCATGAAACACAATGATATCTCCCCAAAGCAGCCGGGCAGCCATTAATTTTGAAATTCGGGTAATTTATTAACACTTATCTGTAGCTGTAAAAGCTTACCTCTGTGTTTGTAATACGGGTAAAAGTGAAAGCAGTTTTAAAACTGATTCCTAATGATTTATAATGGTTTGCTGTAATTTGAGCCAGAAATTCAATTAAAATGTATGTCTAGTTTTGTTTCAAGATCTTTAGTTAAAAATTCTATTAAAATTCTATTTCCTTCTTGCATTAAATGTATCTGTTATCTGTATATGAGAAATATAAGAAAATTCTATCATTTATTCCCCAGACTCCACAAATGCCTTTAAAAGCATTCATTTTTATTTCATAATTCTGCCAAGGTACTATTTAGAATTTATATACAGTAGAGGAGGAATAAGTGTGCATGTTATTTTCTTTTGAAGAAAATCAGCTTCTCTATTGAGTGCTCACACAAATATTCAAGTGATATTTATCAGTTCATCAAAGAAAGGAAAAACAAATAACACTGAATTATCGGATGTTTTAAAAGCTTAATTACAATACCAAGGGTATACTCTCTTTCTGTATATTTCCCATTATAAATCCCTCTTGTAAAGGATATGTAATTTCACTACCAAAACTTGCTTTTGAGATAATGCTTCACATTGTTATTTATAAATAATGAGAAACAAAACTGGCCACTCTCTTGTTTATTTATAGGGGAAAAAAAAAAAAGACAACTCATCACTGATGTTGGTGGAGTCACTTCAGGGTAAACTAGAAGCGAAAGAGTGAATATTACTCACTTTGCTTCTGTGATGGTCTTATCTCAGAATACTTCAGTACTTGTAAAGGTAAAGAAGGACTGACTTTATAGATGAGCGTGTCTGTTAATGTTGATGAGACTGATGTGGCCAGTCCTAATTCTGTGTGTTGGGAACTGATCTTTTGTAATGCAGTTAATCAGTAGCTCTTAGATAAAGAGAAAAATATTCAGACACCCAAAGAAACATTACCTTGTGAAAAATACTTCCTATTTTCTAATTCAGTTATTCAGCATTTTCCATACTTCAGTATAACTGACTTGGAATAGTGATGAATCAAGACCATGTAACAGAAAACTAAGAATGCAGTTAAGTAGATGTAAGTGGCACTAAGCACTAAGAGCTTTTTTCTCTTTTAACTGGTTCAGTATTAGCTAATGACCCTGTGAAAGGGAGTTTTGCAGAAGACTGGGACACCTCATGGTCTCTGCAGTAAGGATAAAGCTGAGAGGAATAAGGTGTGGATCTCTCAGTGTAGGATCATTACTGCACTCAATTTACAGGAGAAAATATCCATTAAATTATTTCATCAGCTTTAAGACTTAAATGTTTCTGACTAGATAGTAAGATATCACTGCAAGTGGGAAGCTGCCAAAAAGAAAACATTTCATAAAAATAAGGAGTGTTTGCTCTGGGAGATATGGATTAACAGAGACAAAGAGGCAACTCACAAGAATAAATTGCAAGATTCAGTTCTTCTCTAGAAGAAGGGCAAAGGATTAATTTTTCTGTCTACTTTTGATCAAGTGGTAAAGTTGAGGATGGAGTATTCACTCATTGTGTTTTACTCAGAGGAAAAAAATTCAACAGCCATTTGGCACTGGCTATTGAGAATATATGGGCAGGTTTTTTTGAGAATCTTCACTCCATGGGTTATCTCACCAACGTATGCACCATATTGTTGTCATGTTTTCATTCTTTCAGACCGTTGTACTGGCAATCAGTGGTTTCTGCCAAAGGAAATAAAGGCTCTCCATAAAATGTTACAGGCAGCCATGGTATTTTGGACACACTTGGCTATTTCTGCCATTCTCTCCTGCGGAGGGCAGTGGTGGTCTTAAACAGTAGCTCCAGCCTTTAAGAGTGTACTTTATATAATCTCCAGATGAAGTAGCAGCAGACATATTAATATATTATTATATACTAAGTTGGCTGAGAGATACTGAGAGAAACAAGTTATGATACAAAAGATCACAGAAAGGTCAGAAATGTCACAAAAAAAATTTCATTTTTCAAAAATCTCCCAGAATTTCTTAGTTGTTTCACACTTGCAATTACAGATCACAATAGACAACAGACAACAACAGACTTGAGGAGTGGGTGAAACTTGGAGAACTTTGCTATTCCAAGAGATATTTAGGGGTCAGAGACCTCAGTGTGAAAGAAAGAGTTATGAGAGTAATAGAATCAGAGACCTTGTGGTTACAGAATGAGAGATGTAGGAGTGATAGAAGAAAGCAAACTGGATGATGTGAGATGGACATTGGTATATGGGAGCTGGGATGCAGAAAAAAATCTATAAGTTTTAAACGAAGAGGAACCAGAAGCTGAGTAATTCTTTCAGCATCTAATGGGTGAGTTTTGACTTTTACTATGTAAAGACAAAAGACCAATAAATAATTTAGGGAGCCTACAGGGGTGAAGAAATCCAAATTGCGAATAATTGTGAAGAAAATCTTGACTCTCAAGCTTAGGGCAGTAAGAAAGTGTTTACAAAAGACCTTGCCAGAACTGCTTAAGATATTTTAAATCAGCTACATTAAAACACTTTTATTAACATGTAGAGGGAAAAATTGGCTCAAAGACCTTTTTCATTTCTTACCTCTATTAGTCACTTTAAAAAATTGTCTGCATCTCACTGGTGAGGGCACTGCCTATGTCTACTCTGGGGTCATCATCTTCTGGTCTGTCTTCCCTTTCAGAGCAGCCTTGTGCGTGCTGCTTCCTGACACCAAATCCTATTGAAACTATTAAAAATCTCTTCACTGGGCTTCCATTTAGACTCAACTGGGTGTTCACTTTTTCCAGTTGATAGAAGGACTAACATTTTTCACTGGAATTAATATGATCTTTTCTGCTCTTTGACTGGAAGATGTTTTTTACATAGAAAAATGATATATGAAAAATAGTGGATAAAAAAATAATACAGTTCTGATATTCATTCCCAGACAAATGCTGCTTGTACAATAATTTCAGAATTGAAAACATTTTCACAAATACTAGATGATCATCTGAATACTTGCAAGAAATGAACACCATGACCCTATGAATGAATAAGCTTAAGGTTGATCTGTTCATTTAGGAAAAAAAAATAATCTCTTTCCTATTGTTCCTCAATTCTCAGGAAAAAAAAACGAAACAAAGCAAGAAAGTACTATCAACAAATGCTGACAACTGTGCTTTAGGCTGAGCAGGAGTCCTCTGAAGAAGGAATATGTAACCACCATCTTTAACAGCATGCAGTCTGTAAGAGACAGTTTTAACTCCTTTATGTCACTAGTAGCCTACCTTCCAACTAGAAAGATGTTTCCACCCAGAATATAATTGTAAAGTGTAAGTAGAAAGACTTTCACTACTTTTTAATTAATGATAGGTTTGTGGGAGGACAGTAAACAACAGGAGCATCAAAAAGGAGGAGGGTACCTGGAACACATTTCTGCAGTGGCATAATCCCATCTAGGTGGGATCTCTAATGCCCTTCCCTTCACCATGTCTTGGCTGCTTATTCCTGGTCATAAAATTGCTCTGTGCATTGATTCAGGAAATTAACTAATTTATTAAAAACATAATGGGTGTGCTCTCTTAATTCATATCCCCTTAACTGAGACACCATTGTGACTGGAGTACAAATAGATGATATGGGAGGGGGCACAGGCTGCAACTGTGGCCATGCCAATTTAGAGAGTCTTAAACTGTGGCAGGGCTGCATCAACAGAAACACTGGTAGTGTGGCCTTGAGATGGTATCTGTGAAAGATCTCTGGGGAAATGTACTAGCATAATGAGGTTTGGAGACATAAACAAAAAAATACTGCCAGTTGTTTCTTACAGTATTCAGGGAAACTGGACCTTATTCCTTCTTGATAAATAGATGGGATGATAAGAAAAGTAGTTAATACTATTGTCCATTTATTCCCCCATGGGCAAAATGTTGATGTCCCTGAAGCATGCTGGTAAATTATTTGTCATAGAATCATAGAATGGTTTTGTTTGGAAGGGACCTTAAAGATCGTCTAGTTCCAACTCCCCTGCCTTGGGCAGGGACACCTCCCACTAGACAAGACTGCTCAAGGGTCCCTCCTACTTGTCCTGAATGCTTAGAATCATAAAATCACCAGGTTGGAAGACACCCATCGGATCATCAAGTCCTACCGTTCCCATCAAACACTAAACCATGCCCCTCAGGACCTCGTCTACCAGTGCCTTAAAAGCCTCCAGGGAAAGTGAATCAACCACCTCCCTGGGCAGCCTGTTCTTAGCCCCATGACCCTTTGTGTGAAACACTTCCTCCTGATGTCTAGCCTAAATCTCCCCTGGCAGAGCTTGAGGCCATTCCCTCTTGTCTTGTCCCCTGTCACTTGGGAGAAGAGGTCAGCTCCCTCCTCTCTACAACCTCCTTTCAGGTAGTTGTGGAGAGCAATGAGGTCTCCTCTCAGCCTCCTCTTCTCCAGGCTAAACAACACCAGCTCTCTCAGCCGTTCTTCATAGGACCTCTATAGGAAACAATATAGGGCTTCTAGTGAGGGGGAAATTTAGCTTTTACTATTGTGCTGAGTAGATGAAATTTGTTAAAAAACACACAACCTAAAACAACTACTGGCCCTCCCAGAGCAGGTAGGCTCGCAAAGGGCTTGCAGTGTAATCTTCCAGAGGCTCATCATATATCCCTGTGTCTCACTGACATTAGTGGTCCAATAACAAAGCCCATCCTACTTATTGACATGGCCTTCTGACAACATGTTAATGTTTAACTTTGGAGGTGCCCGAAGCCTGTGGGAAGCTGATGGAACTATTCACCTGCTTAAAGTAAGTGCCTAAGTCTTTGTTCACATCAACCCACTACATTCAACCTTCCTTGCATGGAAGCCAACAGTCCACCATATACACGAAGAATCAAGAGTTCTCACCTCTTTACTCCTTGATCCCTGCTTCTCTCCACCTGATTTCAATGGGATTTTGAGAAAACTATGAATGAAGATAAAGGAAAGAACTGAAGGTTCCTTTTATGCTTTCTATAAACACAGTTCACACAGGAGAATAAAGGTATAGAATATTTTGTCAGCAGCCTTTTCGTCTTCCACACCTCTGAAAGAATGGTGCTGATCACCAACCATAATATATTATAAGCATGTATAGCTATCCTAGTCTCTGTTTACCAGCTACAGTTAGTCTTTTTTTCCTTGCAAAATGGGAACATGGCATTATGTATCAGAAAACTCCATTGTTTTCTCATAGGAATCTGTCTTCTCTGTGATGTATTAGTAACCCTTTTGCACCGGAGAGCATTTTGTATAGTATGTTTCCTAATTACTTATGAATTTGCTGCTTTTATTGTTCCATGTCACAGCCTTAATGTCCTTTTTAATGAACTTTTGTGTGCAAATTAGAATAGCAAGAGTTAAGAACTAAGACTTTCTGCACATGGTGGTGGATGTTCAGAGCATTTCAGCATGTCAAGCTGGGGTCAAATAGAAAGGGAATGTCATTACTAAATGGTAACATTTTCTGTGGCTTTTAGAGAAATTCAAATCCTTTTTTAATCTAAATTTATTTTATCTTTTTTGAGGGTTAAAGGTTAGACTTCAAGTTCCTGTCAGACATTTGTATATTAAAATGACTTTACATTTAATTATTTTCTAAACCAACTTTCAAAATAGTTATTCACAGAATTGCCATACCAGAATGCCGTCTATTTCAATAGGACCTTTTATCCTAACTCACATATATTTGTATGACATACTTGCCTACTTGTAAGGCATAGATTCACATATCCTCTAATAATTTCTTTTAATATCTCATCACCAGGAAGTGTCTGCTGTCATTCTAGAAATGTCTGGGACATGATTCTGTATCCACCATATATATTCTTAGCAATGCCTAAGTGATGCTAAATCTCAGTGATTTGCTCTGAGCAGCAGAGTAAGAAATTTAGGCCACAGTCTACTGCATGCAAATTGGAATAACAAAAGTTAAGAGGAAGGATTTCTGTCTGTGATACTCATGACAGTGGTCAGCTGCCTTAATTTTATTTTTCCCCAGTCCTGTACTCAGGGTGCAGTTAAAATTCCTATTTTCCTTTAATACTGCAGTGATGTTGGAATGAGTTTGAGATGGGCTAATGTATTCAAAATCATAATGGTTTAGAAAATTACTTTCTATTTTTTTAGCTATTACCACGAAGTCTTGTAATACGTTATCATGAAAACCAGAAAAAAAGGGACAAGGCATGACAGGTGTGCTGTAACTTGGTCATAATTGTACTAATGTATGAGGGACTGTGTGGCTGTACATTATCTCATATATCTTTCCCATTATTACTCTTTTTAGCTAGTTAAGGGCAACCATCAGCACCAAAACAATTCTATCTATACTGAAGAAGATTTCTGATGGCCTTTCATTTTCCTGCCTACCCAATTTTTCCCCACTTCTGCCACATGCACCAAGTTTATCCATGGCCAGCAAGCATTCTTGAGGCCAGCAAGTATTCTTGACTCACTAAATTGTGTGTGACATGATGAGGAAAAAGGGTTTGTTTTCTTTTACTGCAATATATTACAGCATTACACATCTTCCAGTTTTTTTTCCAGATTCTCTTGTTGCTGTTTTGAATTCTGATTTCTCAGCAATGCCATCCCTTATGAAGTGCTTATTTATACCTATGTCATGAAAAATGTGCTAGTCCAAGAAGCGGGGGTGGGAATCATAGAATCATAGAACCACCATGTTGGAATAGACCCATCGCATCATTGAGTCCAACCATTCCCCCTGATCTCTAAATCATGCCCCTCAGTACCTCATCCACCCACACCTTAAATACCTCCAAGGAAGGCGAGTCAACCACCTCCCTGGGAAGATCGTTCCATTGCCTAATGACCCTTTATGTNTCTTCTCTGGACATGAACTAAATTGAAAAAATAATCCTATGACATAGATACCACTCTGTGAGAGAGAGAGGTTATTCCCCAGCTCAATATGATGCCTGGAGCAAAGCCCTGAAAGCGCAGTCCAGCAGAAACCCTAAATAGGTTGAACACCCAAGGATGGATGCACATGTATTCCCATGTAGACACAGACATTTCTGAAGCTAAGTGAAGTTGCACTGTTGGTGCAAACTATTCTGAAATGTATGCAAAAGTTTTTAGAAGAGTTCTCTATGGAGAACTCTCCATCACTCTTTCTGATGACTGTTTCCTTTTGCAAGACAAGCGATATTTAAGGTGAATAGCAGGTTAGACATGTAAAAATAAACATATATGTAAGATCTGTATTTATTGATAATTAGCTTTTACTCTATCCATATAATAGAAATTCCTTTTTTTTTTTTACAATTAAGAAATATAGAATGAGGTCACTTTGCTGGCATGTTCAAAGAACATATTTAACAAATTATGTTTTGTGTTTTTCTTTTTCACATTACAAGTAGCCTTAAAGTAGGAAAAATGGCATTATGAGACAGTGACTAAATATAAACAATTGTTTCCAAAGTAATTGTTCCGCTACAGAAATGATTCCCCAGGTATCTACATTCTTTTGAAAATACTGTGAAGGAACTAAGGGTCTTTTAGGTCTACTGTCTTGATAAGTGGCATTTAAAGAGTGCAGATCAATGTTTCCTAGAAAGATAAATCTTCTGATGGAGGGCTGTTTGAAGCCCAAATATTTCTTGCATTTCACAACAGTAGCCCAGATCTGTAGTGAGAGAAGTACTGCTTTGATTTTCTCTAAGAACCCTGCCTGATACTTAGACTACAGTACTGTCTATGTGACGCAGACAAGAAAAGACTTCAATTTAAAGTAATGAATTTGGCCATGGTGTGATTCTTTAGCTGAAAATTTCTAGTGAAAAATAAAGCACAGGGCAGGTTTTGTACTCATCTTCGCAGCTGTAAACTCAGACTGACTCCACTTAAGTGACTCCAGATGTGCATTGCACTAATTCTGCCATTCCCATTAATTTACACACCATTCCCATTAATTGATTTCTGGAGTGCAATATCAAAGACAACATTGAAAATTAAATGTTCACAAAGAAAATGAAAATTTATTATTTCTACATTTATACAATTTATTAAATTCTTCATACATTCCTTTCCCTTGCTGGCAGCTCTAGCCTTATTTAGAGTTGACTCACAGAAGAAATAGGAGGCTCTGGAGATAATTCAATAGTTCCTCTCTGTGAAGGAAAGGTAAGTGCTTTCTTTTAATAGCACTACTGGACACATTATGCAGCACCTTCTAAGCTTTTTAAATTGTGTTTTAGGAGGAGTCCCTTTGAAACTTCCACTGCTACAATGAGGTGGTGAAGCACCTCCCAAGCATCTACATGCTATGCTGTAAGAACACCATTGGTAAAAGAAGAGGAAATACAACAGCAAAATTCAAGTTCAGCTAACTTAGAATGCTGCTCTACGCTGAATATGTAACATCTAGAAGAAGGAATGAGAGAGACTAAAGAAGACAAGTTTTCATGATGAAATGATTCTCCCTGTTACACTCTACTCTCTTTTCCCAAGGAGCAACAATATCCTGAAGGGTTCAAATCAGAGACTGCTGCACAGGCTTTTCAACATAGTCTGTAATTTGCTATTGTCTGTTGTCAAGGTTTAGCCCTACCCAGCCAAATTTCAGCAGCTAAAAATATGGTGTTGAGCCTCCAAAATCCCCACCCCCTGCATCCACCTTGCAGGGAAAGGGGAGAGTGAAATGAGATGAAAAAGACTTGAAGGTTGGAAACTAAAACTACAGCTTTAATGAAATCATAACAAGAAGACTAAAAAAATGAGGCGAGGACAAACTTTTTAGACTAAATTTTCTTAGGCTTATGCTGACTTTTAAGATTCCTGTTGATTAGGCCCACTCAAAATATGATCATCAGTGTAAGTAGTGATGGTTGGGGTAACATGGTTATATTATTTTCTGTATTATGTTGTAACAATACAGGATTTTATGGAGATTTCTCTTGGGAAGGAAAAAAACCCCAAAGAATGGAGACTGCACAATCTCCCAATANGAGCCTCCAAAATCCCCACCCCCTGCATCCACCTTGCAGGGAAAGGGGAGAGTGAAATGAGATGAAAAAGACTTGAAGGTTGGAAACTAAAACTACAGCTTTAATGAAATCATAACAAGAAGACTAAAAAAATGAGGCGAGGACAAACTTTTTAGACTAAATTTTCTTAGGCTTATGCTGACTTTTAAGATTCCTGTTGATTAGGCCCACTCAAAATATGATCATCAGTGTAAGTAGTGATGGTTGGGGTAACATGGTTATATTATTTTCTGTATTATGTTGTAACAATACAGGATTTTATGGAGATTTCTCTTGGGAAGGAAAAAAACCCCAAAGAATGGAGACTGCACAATCTCCCAATAAATACTGACAGGATGCTCTTAGGCTCTTGAAAATGCTCCTTCTCCAGGCTGGAGCAGTCCAGCTCCCCCAGCCTCTCCTTGCAGCGCAAGTGCTTCAGCCCAACCAGCCTGCAAGTCCTGCTGAACTGACCAGTCTATCAGAGTCCTCCTGACACTAAGATCTCAAAACTGGATGAAGTGTTTCAGGTGTCTCACTAAGCTTCAGCTTTGTCTGTAATTACTTCCCAGCATATCATCTTCTACAAATAAATAATTTCTAATTAACTAAGGCTAGGCTAACAATCCAGTTATTATATACTTTCCTTTTTTTTGTGAGTTCACTATACTGAAAAGAATTGCTAGAGGATTGTAAGGGAAAAGAACTGGAAAATCTGCTCCACATACGTACATTAGAGGAATTACCTGTTTCTTTGTACAGGAAAGAATCTGTTTTGTTGGGAGGTTCAGTTCTGTGGTTTAATTTTCCATCCTGTTTTGTCTAGCCAGCTCTTTGCACAGGGTATTCTGTGACACTCCTGAAATCCTGTTAGTGTCACTGTGATCTTTTTTTCCCAATCTCCATTGTATATTACAATATTTTTATAGAGAAAATAAAATACCTGATAGAAGAAAAAGTTTTATCTTCATGAAGAATGCCCAAGAAAACCATTTTTGATCTGATGGATTATTTTGTTCTTTCTCTGTTTTTTTTAGAAGCATTTGTCATGTTTTGAATAATTTGATTCCATAATTCTATTGTCTTAGGTTTCTCTGTAGAGGAGTAATACTACATACACCATAAGCCAATGTATGTTTCATTTTCCTTTAAAGATCATTAATTAAAAAAATAGATTCTGCATTAATTGTTATATGGTATACAGTTGTGCATCAATTCTCCTGTTTCACAATGCTATTCAAGTCTCAGATACATTTTCTAGAAAAATTCTTGTTCCAATTCTTTATCCATTACATCAATAATTGCATTATAAGCATTAGTAACAAATTTAGTTATATCAAGTGCATTTAGTATAAAGTATTTTATCCCATTAGTTAAGGGTGGTGTATTGAGATCTCTATGAATGGAATTGACCCAGTGCTGTATTTGATAAAAAAACCCCTGTATTAGGAAGAGAAATATGGATCTTGAATTGCTTGAAATCTTGAAAGGATTTAAAATAATATGAATCAGAAAGATTGCCTGTGAAATCACTGGTGGGGTTCAAGGTGGAATTCAAAGTCCTTAGGGAAATGGGACAGGCAAGGAGTATAGTCAGGACCCTAAATTTCAGGAAAGCAGACTTACAGCTCTACAAGGAGTTACTTGGTAGGACCCCTGGGACGTTGTCCTTGGGGACAAGGGAGGAGAACGGAGCTGGCAAGTATTTAAGGATGCTTTCCATGAGGCAAAACAGCGTTCAGTCCCCAGTTGTAGGAAATCAGGCAGGAAAGGTAACAGACCGATGTGACTGACTTGAGACCTGCTGGTCAAACTCAAGAAGAGGGAACTGCACAGGCAGTGCAAGCAGGGACATGGAACCTGGGACATGTATAGGGACACTGCCTGGACATGTAGGGAGGATGTCAGGAAGGCCAAGGCACAGCTGCAGCTGAACTTGGCAAGGGAAGTGAAGACCAACAAGAAGGGCTTCTACAGGTATGTCAATCAGAAGAGGAAGGTNTGGGCACAGGTAAGCTAGCAGATGTGATCTATATGGACTTCTGTAAAGCCTTTGGCACAGTCCCCCCAGCATCTTTCTATCTAAACTGGAGAGATATGGATGTGATGGGTGTACTGTTTGAAAGATAAGAAACTGGTTGGATGGTTGTATTCAGAGAATAGTTATCAATGGCACAATGTCCAGATGGAGATCCATGGCAAGTGGTGTCCCTCAGGGGTCTGTACTGGGACCAGTGCTGTTTAATATCTTCATCAATGATATTGACAGCGAGAATGAGTGCACCTTCAGCAAGTTTGCAGATGACACCAAGCTGAGTGGTGCAGTTGCCACACCAGAAGGACAGTATGCCATCCAGAGGGTCCTGGACAGGCTGGAGAAATGGGTCTGTGTGAATCTCATGAGGTTTAACAAGGCCAAGTGCAAAGTTCTACACATGGGTTGGGGCAATCCCCAATTTCAGTACAGAATGGGGGATGATGTGATTAAGAGCTGCCCTGCAGAGAGGGACTTAGGGTGATGGTAGATGAGAAGCTTCATGAAAGCTGGCAATGTGCACTTGCAGTCCGAAGGGTCAACTGTATCCTGGGCTGCATCAAAAGAAGCATGGCCAGCATGTTGAGAGAGGTGATTCTGCACCTCTATTCTTCCCTTGTGAGACCTAATTTGGAGTATTGTGCCCAGTCCTGGAATCCTCAGCATAAGGAGATGGAACTGTTGGAATGGGTCCAGAGGAGGGCTACAAGGATGATCCAAAGACTGCAGCATCTTCCATATGAGGACAGGCTGAGAGAGTTGGGGTTGTTCAGCCTGGAGAAGAGAAGACTCTGAGGAGACCTTATACCAACCTTCCAGTATCTGAAAAGGGTCTACAGGAAAGCAGAGGACTGTTCACAAAGGACTGGGGCAAGGGGTTTAAACTGGAGAGGGGCTGATTTAGGTTAGAAATAAGGGGGAATTTCTTCACCATGACAGTGATGAGACATTGGCACAGGTTGCCCAGGGAAGCTCTGGATTCCCCATACCTGGAGGTGTTTAAGGCCAGGTTGGATGGGGTCTTGGACAGTCTGATCTAGTGGGAAGTGTCCCTGCCCATGACAGGGGGTTTGGAACTGGATGATCTTTAAGTTCCCTTCCAACCCAAATTATTCTATGATTCTATGATTCTGTGATTCTGTGATTCTATGAAATTAATACTGCTTACCTTTCAGTTCTTGAATTATCAGTTACTGTAGAAGAGTGGTAAAAAAAGGTTTTGACTGAAGAATTCAGAATGCCAAACTCTTCCACTGGAGAAGAAGGACAGCCCTTCTTGGTATAAATATTTTTCCTGAGACTAAGAGATGGATTCAATTCTATGGTGCTAATTTGGCTCATATTCCTCCAAGTCATGTCTTCCAGTTACTGCAGTACCTGTGGCCAAAATACCCAGTTTTTCTGGGGGAGGAATTAGTATTGCCTTTCTGCTAGAAGTTTTATGTAGGGAGTGCTAGATCCTTAATCACATTGAAGCACAGAGTATGAAAGTTATGAAGCTGGGGAAAGGTGGAGATAGCAGGCATTGCTCACAGCCCTCACTCCTCTGCACTGTTCTGTTCTGGTGGGCCACCGGACTGGTCTTGAGAAGATGTCCTTACAGGATGCCTGATTTTTCTTTTGAACAACAGGTACAAATAAAACTACAGCAATGAGACATACTTAAAATAATTTCTGAAAAAAAAAATCTGCTGTTATTTTATGTTTAAAACTATGTTATTGAACGAGTTCTTCCTGCTCCACTAGCATATATCTTTATACTAGTGATTCTGCATAGAACAGTCTAGAGGATGCATTTATGATCTGGAACTTCTGAGGATTCAATTTTCGTTGAAGCATTTCATTACATATACTTTTATTTTAAACTTGAAATAATGATCTGGGAGCTATGTTTTTTGAACTTCCTTACACTTTCCTAGAGCAATTTGGGTACTCAAATGCCTTCATGTGGAGTGAAAGTCCACCAGATGCTTGACAATTAGCGACCTTGTCCTATTCATTATCGTGTTAACACAACTGTGTTTCATGAATTGCTAAGTGGTTTTTTAAAAAAATTTAGCAGTTTTATAGCTATGGTAGTAAGATGCTTGATTCCCTAGCATCTACCGTTTAATGAAAAGCCCCTATTAGCGATTCTCTCCCTCTCCTCAGCTAGGTGTTAGGCTACCCCTCCAGCTTTGGGCTGTCGTGCTGTGACAGGGGTGAATGCCACAAGGCAACAGGGAAGTGACACTATTAGTCAGCTCTGTCTTGCCTGACCTTAGTGACCAAGGCTGGAGTTAAAAGCAGGGTAGTTGTGTATAAGGTGAAGTGTTCCAGACATGTTAATAGCTTCCTCTCCCCACCCACTGTATCAATGGAGATACCACGTTCTCTAATGCTCCAGTGCTAACCTGCTGGCTTTTGACTTTGCTTTGTATTAAATGAAATCCCAAATTAGAATTTAGTTTAAAGTTAATTTAGTGTCCTCACAGTAAAGGAAAATTTCAAAAAGGTTTCAAGAAAGGCTGTAACTGTGCTGCTGTTGAGAGAGGTACTCTGGAGATAAGGAAAGAGCTGTGGAGTGTAAATGTATCCCAGATTTGTGTTTATGCTTATGTGTCTATGTCTCTATATGAACATATCTCTTAATGTGACACCCATCTAGATCAGTTTGCATAACAATTACTTATTAATAGTTTGCATATGGCTATATTTGATATAAATATCTCCCTTTGTATTTATTCATTTTATTTTCTTATTTTTTTGTATGAAGGCTGTGACATGCGGCTTGCCGTCTTCTGTCACACACCATAATATAGCATGGGAGAAGCCCAAAGTGATTTTTTTTCCTTCCTTTTTGAATTAACTGCAGTTCTTTCTCCCAGTAGCAATCTTCCTGTTCAATAAAGCTTAGCATGTAAATCCAGAGGTTAAATACCACCAGCAGGTGTTTAATGGTAACAGGTTTCCTTCTTGTTTATTTACATGCAGTTTAAGTGGAGCATTCAGCGTCTAGATAAACTTAGAAAAAAACACACTGTTGGTCCTATTGAAGAAATTCAACTTCTTTTCTGTTTTTTCCTGAGAGTCATCCTTGACTTGGGCTGTTGTATAAGCCATGTCCAGTTGTCATGAACAAAACTACATGGCATGGGTGAAAATTTTGCTAGGCAATGCACTGGCAGTAAACCAGTGGAATTGCTTTTATTATAGTGCTCAAAATCAGACTGTCACCATGTCAACCAAGGAAAGCAGTTCATCTACATCGTGATAAACAGTGAATTATTGTAAAAATTGGTATTGATTAAGATTTGGTTGAAAAGATATAGTTTTCCTTACTTCTTTTCCTCCTTTCTCCAAAACAAAAAGCCATTGTGTTTCTAATAGTTGGTGAAAAAAGCCTGAAAACATGAACTGGATCCACGCTGCAGGATAAATACTCAGAAAGCAAGTGAAATAAACCTTGTAAGAAACTTTAAAATGATGTTTTACAGCCACTCTTATCATTTGTAGGAGCCTGGCTTGAGGGTGATGAGCACATTATATCCATAAGACAGCATCAAGTGTCCCTGTCTGATGATTTAACAATGTAGGGCCATTCCCTCTTTGAGATTCTCATGGGAGCACTTCAACCCTCATTGCCATTAACAAATTTCACGTGATAATACAAAAAGTAACTTACATATACTTAGAGCAAAGCAGTACTTAGTTCATATTCTGGCTCACATGACCCTGACTTTGTTTTTGCTTAGACATTCATCTGAATATGGGAAAAATAGTTACATCAGTCTCCAAGGTTCTGATGCTGCAGTGAGTATCTGCTGTTGATCGAGGACTATTATATCAATCTCAGTTTATATGATGATCATTATCAGCTACAAAATCATAGAATTTTATGGGTATCAAATTCACTGTAATGAGATAGGAGGCTACTAACACAGTGGACATTGTCTTTATGTTCATTTAAGCCATATTTACCATTCGCAGAACAAGCATAGTAGAGACCTTTACTCAGGATACTCGAGCTCTTTAATTTCTGGGCCACACAGTACAGCCCAAAATGCAGTCATACAAATGACTGTCAAGAAGCAGCCTATAGATATACCCCACAGAATCCTTTTGTATGTCTGTGGAATCAATGCCTCATTGTCACAGGAATCACAGATATATAGGGCTGGAAGGTATCTTCAGACAGAAGCTAATTCATTCCTGACCCTCACTGTACATAAAACAAACCTGGCATATCTCACTTGTTCTTAAAAACCTTCAGTGAAAGAGAATCTGCAACCTGCCTCAGTGAACTATTTCAACCCTTAAAATGCCTTTCAATTGGAAACCTTGTAGCCTGGATCTCTTTTGCTGCAAGTTATATTGTTTTATTCTTATACAAATCCCACTCAGACCCTGGGAATAATTGATAGCCATACACTTTCTAACAAGCTCTATATATTTGAAGACATTATCACACTTCCTCTCAGTCTTCCCTTTTGCAGACTAAACAAATCCAACTCTGTCAACCTTTCCATAGGTCACATTTTCCATACCTCTTATCAATCCTGTTGCTATCCTCTGGATTCTCTCTACGTTGTCTCTATCTTTCCTGAAATGTGGTGAGCAAAATGGGATATGTTATTCCAGCTGACCAATATCCGAGGAGAAAAGAACATCAAGCCCATTGCCTCCAGTAGCTTATAAACGACAGTTCTGATTTTCACTTGAGCTCCCGGTTTTATTGCAACAGCAAGAAATAGTTTCATTTGTGGCCCCTATATTTGTTTTACATTAATCTTCCCTATTTGCACCTTGAATACTGTGTTCAGTTCTGGGCCCCTCACCACAAGAAGGATGTTGAGGCTCTGGAAAGACTCCAGAGAAGAGCAAGGAAGCTGGTGAAGGGGTTGGAGAACAGGCCCTATGAGGAATGGCTGAGAGAGTTGGGGTTGTTTAACCTGGAGAGGAGGAGGCTGAGAGGGGACCTCATTGCTCTCTACAACTACCTGAAAGGAGGTTGTAGAGAGGAGGGTGATGGCCTCTTCTCCCTAGTGACAGTTGACAGGACAAGAGGGAACAGCCTCAAGTTCCACCAGGGGAGGTTCAGGCTTGACATAAGGAAAAAATTCTCCACAGAAAGGGTCATTAGGCAATGGAATGATCTGCCCAGGGAGGTGGTTGACTCGCCTTCCCTGGATGTATTTAAGGTGTGGGTGGATGACGTACTGAGGGGTATGATTTAGAAATCAGTGGGAATGGTTGGACTCGATGATCTGACGTGTCTCTTCCAACCTGATGATTCTATGATTCTATTTATTCTTTGTTTAACAGTTTGTATGCATATTGACTGCATTTCATAATAAATTGTGAATGCCTTCCCCTGGACCTGTATTCTGACTGAACTGCCAAAATGCTTTGCAGTTCTTGTCTCATTCCACTTATTTACTCTTTGGACATTATGCAGAACTGTCAGGTATAAAAAATATAACTGTCTTCCATCTCACCATGGAGATTGTCAGTGAAAACCACACAAAACCAGAAGTATGAGGACAGACTCCTGCACGATCCTTTCTAAAATACCCTACAGTCTGACAGAGAATCAGTACTAATTATTATGCTGGCTACTGTTTTTCAACTACTTGGTCACATGTCTTTTGGTGAAATCATCCAGACCACATTTCTCTTGCTTACAAGAACAGTATGCAGACCAGTGTTGTGAAAACCTGTCTGAAGTCACGATTTATCAAATCATCTGCCTTCTGCTATGCTGTTATCCAGTCATCCTGTCAAAGAAAGAAGTTAGATTGATGTGATCCGCTATTGACAAATCTATGCTGGTTGTTTCTCTTCGCCTTGTTATCTTCCTGGTGCTTTCAGCTGTCTTTAACTGGGCTATAATTCCAAGGTCCTCTTCTTTTAATTAAGAAGAGTTACTATATTTGCCCTTCTCATTCCTTTGGAATCTTCTCCATACTTGGTAAAATCTTGAACACCATCACTGATGATCCACGCATTATTTTATATAGATTGTTAAAGCCTGGTAGCTGGATACCATTTGGCACTATAAACTTGAAAACATGTAGCATATATATGTGATGGGTCTTTAACATGATTTAATTAAGACTTGGCTGATTTCTTCTTAATATAATGCTGATACTAGTGTATGAATCTGGGATTTTCATGAAAGAAGCATTGTTTTTCTGCCATGTTGAAGCATGTGTTGGGAAGAATATCTAAAATCTGTTTACAGTTTAAAAAGACCGTATGGTACAAGTGCTAGTTTAGAAAAACTTTGGCTCCCAGAAGTACCTCTACGCCTAAGTGAAGGTAATGCTCCAAAACTGGTCAAAAGAAATAGGATGGGGAAACTAACGGGAGGAACATAATGGAATTACTTCAGGGCTGAGAGAGACCTCATGAGATCATGCAGTATAATTGCTTTCACAGAAGAAAGATCACAAGGGACTAGAGAACCTCCAGCTGATATTTTATACCCAGCTCTTAAAACCTCTAGTTACATAGTTTCCACCAAAGCCCAGTATTTTACAGATTTTGTTACTGAATGCTTTTGGTAACAATGAGCTGTTGTGGGTTTTTTTGCTGCAAATTAAGGCAATATCATCATACATATAAAAACCTGAAGGGAGGGTGCAAAGAAGATGGAGGCAGGCTCTTTTCAGCAATGCTCAGTGGCAGGGCAAAATGTAGTGGACAGAAACTAAAAGACAGGAGAGTCTGTCTGAATATAAGAAAACACTTTTTTACTGTGAGCACAGCTAAGCACTGTCAGAGGTTGCTCTGGGAGATCCTGGATTATCTATCTTTAAATACATTGAAAAAACACCTAGACACAGTCCTGGACAACTAGCAATGCTTGAGCAGCTTGGTTGGACCAGACGATCTGTAGAGGTTCCATCTTACCTCAACCATTCTGTGATTCTGTGATCTCATCCTTCTTCCAGAAGTCAGGGAGAACATTTAAATATTTTCACATGTATTAGTAATTTAGGCTTTTGCAATTGAGCTTTTTCTAATCTAAATAAATCTATTTCTTTCATTTTTTACATGTATCTAATGTTCATTTCATACTGTATATAGATTTGGCTTAATAAGATAGTTGGTACCAATATTTCTCTTATTTAGGAAGACTTTAAATATTGTCATAGATGTCATGCTCATAAGCAATGAAAATGTAATCACCACTGCTGACTGAAAACTCTCATCAGAATTGATCAACTATACATTGCCAAATTGGGAGGTATTGCAAATGAAACACAGTGGGAATCTTTGCCAGGTTTAGATTTATTCAACAGTTCCACTCAAGAGCTTCTCTAGCTCTGCCTGTCTTCACATCAGCTGAGCAAACAGTGGTATCATGCATCCTTGGGGTTTGCATTCAAGCAAGGTGAGGGGCAGAGATGATGTACTTTTTGATAGGTAATTCAAAAAGAGTTAAAAAAGTGAAAGTATTCTTAAAAGCAGATGTCAAAAAACCTCTTTACTTACAGTTAATCTGAAGATATGCCCATAATTAAATCAAATAGGTTAAAGGCTTGTTATGCTAGGATTAACATATGGTAAATACATCCAGTGAATTACACTGAGATTCATGAGATGATTACATATAAAATTCCATGTAATGAGATATATTTATCATCAAAAGGTCTTTGGCCTTTAAGAAAATGTTACAACAATTATCCTGTGAACGTGAAAAGTCAATAGAGGTATAAATGCATGTCTTTATGCCATTATTGTGACTGGATTAATTTCAACAAGACTAGCCCTGCTGACATTAAGCCATCAAGGGCGAAATATAGTGCTACTGATACAGCCTCTCAGCATGTCCTCTCATCTCTCCTTGTCTGCTTGGACAGCCAGAAAGATTTTTTTTTCCTCAACTCCATCCTTTTAGAACCACAAATATAAAAATGTAGTTTTGCAGTAAATATTGCAAGATACACCATTATACAGCTCTTCAAGTATTTTTTTCTTCTCAGATCTCTCAAACACCTCACAACAAAAGCCTCATTTGACAGCATCCGATAGACTTCAGTGGGCACTAGTTTGAGGGGGGGTGAGACACTGGCACAGATTGCCCAGGGAAGTTGTGGATGCCTCATTCCTGAAAGTGGAAATACACTGTGGAGTAACAACAGAATAATAATTTTCTGCTGTCTCTGTGAAAGTCGGGTGCAAAATGGGGGTATCCCCACGTGACAGAGGATAGGACAAGAGGGAATGGCCTCAAGTCCCACTAGGGGAGATTCAAGCTGGACATTAGGAAATTTTTTTTCACAGAAAGGGTCATTGGGCACTGGCACAGGCTACGCAGAGGCATGGTTGATTCACCTTCCCTAGAGGTGTTTAAGGCACGGGTGGATGAGGTACTAAGGGGCATGGTTTAGTGTTTGATAGGAATGGTTGGACTCAATGATCCGGTGGGTCTCTTCCAACCTAGTTATTCTATGATTCTATGTTTCTATATATGGACAAGCAAGAAACAAATTTATCATATAGATACACACACAGGTAGCAGGCTAACGTGACCACCTTTCCCCCAAAAAACAGCAGAAAACAGCCATAGAGAAATGTTGTCTTTTCTTTTTCTGACTTTAAGCGTGTTGCTTCAAATATTTTCTTCTATAACACTGGAGAGAGGAATATTTTTCTATAGGTTTATTCACATCATGTTTTGCATAATGACATCAAGTGAAGTCTTTTAATTCCAGTCCCTGTTGCTTAGTATCTAGACTGATCAGTCTCAAAAAGACAGTCAGTCACTGGTACTTAATAACATGTGCATTTCGTTGTTCTGCTGGATTTGAACACAAACTCTGCATTTAAGAAGACTCAAAGCAGATTTGGAATAGACAGTCTGCCTTGGATTCTGAGAGGGCTGGCATGTTGGTTTCAAGCACAGGACCAGTCAAGTGTAATTCTTACTTGTGAAACAATCTTTGCTTTAACATTTGCAACAGCAGTGTTACTCCACTTGACCATTTTACATCTACAGCCATACTCATCCGTAAGGTGATATGACGTAAAAAAAGCCAATAATACTGTTCTTCAGTGGACTGGTTAAGTAAATAAATTTTATGCTTCTATTTCAGCTTGCAAAATGCTGAGAATTTGACAGACAGATGCCTATTTTCACATAATTTATTTATTTTTCTCTCTTTATTAATGTTCTGCATTGCAGTCTCTTGTTTTCCACTATTGTCTTGTAAAAGCAGTAAGAGAAAAATATGTAGACAAATCACTACTACTTATTTCACATTCTTAATTTTCTCCCCAAACTGATTTTTGCATTTAATAGGAAGCAACTTATAATACTGTTCTTGCTACAAATTTCAAAATAAGTTTAGCTACGAGCTCTTGTTCCGAAGCATAAAAGTTTACATTGTGTTATATCTAAAAGCAGCTGTCTTTTGTGGAATTTTAAAATAGGCTAATTTTTATCAAAGGTTTTCCTTTCATGTCCTTTGATTACTAAGCTATACAAGTTAACCAAAAGATAACTAAGCATTAACCCATGTTGCAGTTTTTATCTCCTTTGGCAATCCCATGAGACTTCAGCTAAGTACATTAAATGGAGCATAAATCTTTAAGTTGTTTTCATTAAGTCACATATTTAGAATACATATCCCAGTTTATTTGATCAATTGTAAAATATTAGCTGCTGCACTGAAGATTTGTGACATGGTTTGCAGCAAGTGAACAAACATTTCTGAAGAGCACTGAAATTTTTTGCTGGAATGCATGGATAAGTTACAACAATCAGAGTTTGGAACACTCATTTGTGGGTTTTTTTTTACTTTATGTAGCTTGCAAATGCGTGCTTAAAGGCCAGTAATACCAACAGGCAAGCTTTGAAGATAATTCTAATATCGGCTTAATATACTTTGTTTACATTTCTGTTAATTTTCCCAGTTTTCCAATCTTTTGTTCTTTTATTTATTATTTTTTTGGCCACCCCTAAACCCCAAGAAGAACACTAACTGTAAAAGGGCAGGTGTTGGGAATAGCAGTTTTAATGTGTGTCTTGGCTTACCATATCTTCTTAAACAACTCCATTTTCAACTTAGTCCTGATGTTAAAAGGAGTATTTATTGTAACAATTAATGCATTAATTATGAGTATTGGTGGGTGGTCTGAATATAAGATTTGTACTGAATAATTTATTGAAAGTTTTTGTCCTTGAAATAATATCTTGTACTTTCATATTAATTTTTGTCTAAGACTTTTACATTGTTCAATAAACATTATAAAACCTTACATTCTATGAGCATTAGCACTGTGTATATCAGCACACAGCAGAAAACCAGTTGTACTCTTCATTCACAGAAAGTGAAACTCCAGTACTAAGGAGCTATACTATTTATTCCAAGTCACAGCCAATAGCAGAGCTAAGGTTAATGCCAAAATGTACGGACCTCAGGAAGAGCCTTGGACTGCCATGATCCTTCATATCCTTGTGTCTTTTGTGGTTCTTGCATGTTAAGTCACAAAAGTTTAGCTTTACCTATAGTAGTCTGGGTTAGGCACTTTCCTTATCATAAGGATCTGAAATGTTTAGTCATGCTTCTATCCTACTAATTTTACTCACAGGGGTGTTCTTGTCTTATGTGAGCATCCCTGTCTGTAATCATATAATAGAAAGTTTCCCAAATGAACAAAGTATTTTACATTAATTTGTTAAATGTTTGAAATAATGCTTCTAAGTTTGTTTCTAAAGCACCTCGAATCTCAAATATTCTTTGCCAAGGGAAAAATTACAATATTTACACTCTTACGTGTTCTTAAGTGTTCTTAAACTACAACATGTGTTGCTGTTTCAGTATTTTTTACCCAATATGTAGGATTTGTGAAAACAAAGTAGCATTATACAAATCCAGACTAATTGCAGAACTACACAATAATTTGGCAAGAATTACATGTATATTGAACAGTGTTCAGTTTTAAGACATGTTGAAAATGCCATATGGACATTTGTCATATATCCTTTGCTGAGATAGCTCTGTAATAATACTATTTAGTTTCACGAGTGTTCAGAGAAAGTACATACATGTCCAGTTTTAGTTTTAAAATTTAAACTCTGTATTTGACCTGATTGTCCAGTAAGCAGCTCAGATACAAACATTGTGAGATTTGAAAAAAATATAATAAGACTGATAACAGCCTTTCATATTCTGTGTAAAAAATATTAAAACTTGATTCTTAGTAACAACAGATGTGGTAGTTTTGCAGTAAAAGCAGGGCATCTGCATGTGTCCCAGATCTCTTTGATTTAGGTGGCATAGCTTCATCTTCATTTCTAATAACTGCATGATCTTCTTTACACCACCGGGAGGTCTGCAATTCCTTGTTTAGTTGTGCATCTTTGGGTAAAGGATTTATCTAGTACTAACTAAAAAACATGGGGTTTAATTACCAAATGAATCTGGAATTCTTTGTTTTCTCAGACAAACAGCTAAGTAATGCTTAGCAAATGCAAGAGTGCTATGTTTTATGCATTCTAGGGATGACTATAAAGGCTAGTTTTACTATCAGCAACACACCATTTGGGAATCAGTAACACATTGTTAAAAAACTTGTGTACAGCAGTCTTTTGTTGGCAGTGAAATACCCTCTTTGTGTTAATATACACTGCAGTTCTGCTTATTTTAAGCATGCTATATATTAAGTAGATATGATAGGTTGGCATTCATTGACAAATTAAGTGAGCTGATTAGCAATCTGAAATCTGCATGGACCTTCATTATGTTTGTCATGAATTGTAGGCCTAAAAAGTGCTTTTCAGATAAAAGACACAAAACATGAAAGTGAAGCAGAGGCTGATAACCTTTTCTGAAGGAACAGCTATTAGTTAGTCTCATTGCTTAGCTGTATGGTAAACACTTCAATGACTTCTGATTACTATTAACCAACAGAATGAAGTTTTTCTCAGCAAAAAAGGAATTACTTGTGTTTCCCAAGTTGTGCATTCTGGTTCAATAGAAAGACAGTATCTTGGCAAACCAGCTGTACTAATGTTGCCAAGTGTAAGAAAGTAAGAAATATAGGCAGATTTCACTATGTTGAACTACCTGCTTTATCCAAGGCAATAAAGGTTTCTGAAGAGAAATTAAAATCTTTGAAATGTTCATTTGGTCATATCTAAAGTGGTCATCACATTTTTAGAATCAGATGTTCATTGAGCCTTCTTAAATCAGCCATCAGGTAAAAACCACAGCTTTCATTTATATGCACTTGATCTAGTATTTTCTGAAATAAATGAGGTTTTTTTTTCATTTCTTAGAATATATCTAAATATATTTTTAAGTTTGCTAAGTGGTGCAGTTGCAACACCAGAACAGGATGTCATTCAGAGGGACCTGGAGAAGCTGGAGAAGTGGGCCTGTGTGAGCCTCATGAAGTTCAACAAGGCCAAGTGCAAGGTTCTGCACCTGCATTGGGGCAATCCCCGATTTCAATAAAAGGTGGGGATAATTTGACTGAGAGCTGCCCTGCAGAGCAAGGCTTGTGGATGCTGGTCGATGAGAAGCTCGACATGAGCCAGCAATGTGTGCTAACAGCCCAAACGGCCAACCATATCCTGGGCTGCATCAAAAGAAGCATGGCCAGCTGGTTGAGGGAGGTGATTCTGCACCTCTATTCCTCCCTTGTGAGACCTCATCTGGAGTATTGTGCCCAGTCCTGGAATCCTCAGCATGAGAAGGAGATGGAACTGTTGGAACAGGTCCAGAGGAGGGCTACAAGGATGATCCAAGGACTGCAGCGTCTCCCATATGAGGACAGGCTGAGAGAGTTGGGGTTGTTCAGTCTGGAGAAACGAAGACTCTGAGAAGACCTTATAGTGACCTTCCAGTACCTGAAGGGGGAGTGCAAGCAAGTTGGGGAGGGACATTTTTCAAAGGCTTGTACTGATAGGACTGGGGGAATGACTATAAACTGGAGTGGGGCAGATTTAGACCAGACTTAAAGAGGAAATTCTTCACCATGAGAATGGTCGCTGGAATAGGTTGCCCAGGGAAGATGTGGGTATCCCATTCCTGGAAGTGTTCAAGGCCAGATTGGATGGGCCCTGAGCAGCCTGATCTAGTGGGGCATGTCTCTGCCCATGGCAAGGGGATTGGAATTAGCTAAACTTTAAGATCCCTTTCAACTCAAACCATTCTATGATGTGCATGCTTCTATGATTCTATGATATGACTAGGAGATAAAGTGAAGTCCCATACAGATGAGGAGTAGAGGAACAATTCTTTCCCAGTGTTCTTTCCTGAGGTCCTACAAGACCCTTGACAACATAATTGAGGATTGTCTTTAAATTGCATCCAGTTTTCTGGAGCTCCGAGATGCTTCCATACAAGCAAAGCATTGCCAAATAGAAAATTTCCTGCCTTTTTCTAATCTGCACTTTTATGGGAGAAGCTGTGAAAGAGACAACTTAGGAAGACCTTGAATCTGTATGAGAGTTGATTGGAAAATATAGTCAGAGTTTCTGAGAGTATGGTGACAGAGATCAGAATCTATAGACGCATTCTAGCCCTTGAAATGCAAAATGTCTAAGAAAACCTAACCTGATCGCCTTCTACGACAAAGTGACTCAGCTGCTGGATGAGGGAAAGGCTGTGGATGTGGTCTTCCTGGACTTCAGCAAAGCCTTTGACACAGTTTCTCACAGTATTCTGCTATGGAAACTGTCAGCCTCTGGCCTGGACAGGCACACACTCTCCTAGGTGGAAAACTGGCTGGATGACTGGGCCCAGAGAGTGGTGGTAAATGGAGTTAAATCCAGCTGGAGG
>WAAB01011267.1:165710-178067 GCA_013389865.1 Piaya cayana
AAATGGAGTTAAATCCAGCTGGAGGACAGTTACAAGTGGGGTCCCCCAGGGCTCAGTGCTGGGTCCAGCCCTGTTCAGTGTCTTCATCAATGACCTGGATGAAGGCATTGAGTGCACCCTTAGCAAGTTTGCAGATGACACTAAGCTAGGTGCAAATGTGGATCTGCCAGAGGGTAGGGAGGCTCTGCAAAGGGATCTGAACAGGCTGGATCGCTGGGCTGAGACAAATGGGATGAGGTTTAATGAGGCCAAATGCCGGGTCCTGCACTTGGGGCACAACAACCCTTATGCAACAACCCTTATGGTTGGACTCGATGATCCGGTGGGTCTCTTCCAACCTGGTGATTCTATGATTCTATAAAAAGGTAATATGTTGCTGGAAAAGTAGGTATGCTTTTAGGGAAACAGCCTCTTCCTTGAGTCATTCATAGATCTAGTTTCATTTACATGTTTAGACTGTCATGGATACAACAGCAATAATTACGCCCATGTACCAAGGTGATTTTGAGCACTTATTTTCAAAGGAAGTAGTTTCATTTCAAACACAATGGTTAAAAGAAATGAAAAGTCACCAGACAGGTACAGCTTGGCTCATTTTATATGGGAGAAGGACATGAACAACTGAAGTTGTCTTCTAGTTTATGTAGAGCACAATGAGCCACAAGAAGCCTGGACATGCTGTTAGTCTTTTGTCTGAGTTAGGGCATAAGTCTGCACCCATCAAAATATGTTGTTACTGATTTAACTTGCACAAAAAAACAGTTGATAGGGAAAATAATTCACATTATATTATAAAGACAAAGTTCATCTCCATTGTGTTAGAATATGTTTAATACTCTAGCATTTAGGTATAGATTTATAGCTATAAGAAAACCTTTTCATGTTTTGTTACTTCAGCCATACTGCAGTAAATCACATCAACATAACAAAATACTTAGTATGCACCAATATTTCTCCTTGGTATGCAGCAATCTTTGAAGGGAACTCAAGTAAATTCTTATAACATCTATTGCACAGCAGAAATCTTTCATAAACCTAGGAAAAAGGGCCACTAGATAGGCATGCTGATCTATGACTTAGTTCTGCACTGTATCCAGGTAGGCTTGAATAGTTCATCAGGACAAATACACTTATTTGTTTATAAGGTAATCAGAAACAGAGTTTTAAGTACTTCTCTACTGCCAAAGAAGGGAATTTGTAATGAAAAGTTCAATTTTGCCTTTTGCAATCACTGACTCATACTAAGGAACATAAAATACTTCTGATTTGTTTAATATTTAACTTACATTTTGGATGATCTAAGACAATGTCTAAGGTCTTGGGAAGAACCAGTCTGTTCTTAGGTACAGACAAGTCAGTAGTAGAGTTTCTTCACAGTGAAGGCATAATCACAAAGAAATTCACAAATAAAACCTTCAATGACTTTACTGTATGTTGAGGTTAAACTGTTTTGCGTAAGTGTGGAAATGAATTATCTATTCATTTTAGACTCATTGTGTTCTCATTCAGCATAGCTCTTAAAGAAAGGCCAAAGAACTCCTGCATAACACCAGTAGAGCTTTCAAATGCTTCAAAGAGCCCGGTATCAACTGGAACATCATCAGGCATGCTGACACGTAGCTGTCAGGTGAGCCTGATGGGCTGTTATTACCACTGTCACAACTATTATTGCTATTATAATTACTTGATCTAATTTTAGGATAAGTCAGGACTCCACTTCTCTTAGTGGCATATAAACACAGAAGGTCCCTCCATAAAGGCTCAGAAAGTACAAACTTAGGAAAATCTTCCCTGATTCTGCCTCAGTTGTCATACAAACCATAGCAACAGTCAAGTGGGCAGAAAAGGAGGAAAGGAGAGACTGACTTTCTGCATTAATCAATGATGTCTAGTATTTACTGCAGTTACATTTGATGATTTTTAAAAAATTTTTTTTTGGTGACTAGATAATGAAAACATAAGCAATTCATAGTCATTCAAATAAACTTTCTGTGCTCATTTCTTAGCAGTAGAGAAACACTTTATGTTCTTTCTGGCCTTTGATATCCAATGAGGGACCAAGCATTTTACCCTGAGCAATTTAGATTTCCCTTTGCATCCCTAATACCTTTCAAGTTCTGGGGCCTATGGTCATAGGCTTAATGAATCACAGAGGCTGGACCTCAATACTGATAGTTTTGAACAATACATTTAAATCATTAAGCACTTCAAGGAGGAAGAATTTATGCAAAGGGACCAATTCCTGTGGAAAGTGACTTACTGACAGAAGATGAATGAAGTCCAGGAGAAGAGCAGAACACAAATTGTATTCTGTTTCCAGCTACATCTTGAGCTTTATGGGAAGGGGATTGTTTAGTTCTGTTCAATACTGCTCAGATTAGAACCCTTGCATTTGATTTTTTTCATTCTAGTATAAGATTTCACAAATGACAACAGTTTAATATGGAAAAATCCCAAATCCTTGAACATGTGGTATTCTTTTGTGTAAAAGTTGTCTTGCCTTCATTTATAGGCACATTTTTTTCTCTTAGAAAGACCTGTAAGATTATTGATAACTTGTATTTAGATATTATATTTTGATTAAAAAATAATGTTAATATTAAAACATGCAACAGTTCAAAACCAAACTAAGACTGCAACCTCTCTTCACATCTTTAGAGGTTTCTGTACAAAGATAATGAAATGATCTTAAATGATCTGCAGGTTCCTTTTGGAAAATAATATATTTTTCACATTTCTGTAATATTTTTTAAGATACAGGTACTGATTGTGCATGATGATTCATAGTCTCTCTTCTATATCTTAGTTTTCCTTTCCTTTTTCTCCCTTTCACATATTCTCAGCTCAGCTTAACTAGTAATATTTTCTGTCTCTCTCTGCTTTATACTATGATGAATGCAGCCATTCTTCTCTCCCATCATTACAGCTGGTCTTTGATCCAGTACAGCTAATTTATATTTACCATCTATCATTTACCATCAAAACTTTATTGGAAAGAGGTGCACCTGGACTGAATGAATTTCTTTTGATGGAATTTGAGGCTATTTAAGGACTTGTGATTAGGACGCATTCACCCTCTTAATGAAACACAACAGAGTCATCTTCAAATTTGTGCCCGCAAGCAGTTGGTTTGTTTCGTCGTCATGAATATTTCAAAGTTCATCAAATGTTAAACTTGGCTAAGCTAATTTACTAGTGATTTGATCAGAAAAGTTATCTTCCTTGCTAAATTCTACTGTTTTGTACACATAAAAAATTTATTTGTAACACAATTGTAACTATAAGTTGTGGTAAAATTATAAGGATGTAAACACCTAACAAGCTGTAGTATAACAGAATATATTTGATAATTCTGACTCCTGCTCTTCCATAACTGAATTGTTATCAGCATCTGAGCTTGTTCATTTTATCCCATTTAGATATGTCTTCATTGTACATTAAGACAATACACTACATGCATACTGAGGTTATATATGTAAGTTAAAATAAATGTACATTCCTCATACGTGCATACAGCCACCAAAAAATCTACCACGAATTTTCTTTAGACAATTATTTTGTAAATGACCCTGATTTACCACAAATGGTATGCTAGGAACTGAAAGTCTTGCAAATATATGAATTGGTATAGCTCTTTTAAATCAAATGGTTAGGTGCAGCTGTAAAGTGTGGGTTATGCTGTCAATTCTCCTTTATGTGATTTGAAATATGTGTTGCACTAAGAGGAACTGGTGGTAAGTATCTACACACTACTAATATAACCTAATATTTGTGCTGTCAGCTCTAGGTTAAGAAATCCAAATCAGGACTCTACAGGCAGATGCTCACAAGGGCCCTAAATCCCTAAGCTGTCATTATATTTAGTGAGGATCTGATTAATAGAACATCAAGCGTGATTTAGCTCATCTAAAGCAGAGATCTACTGTGTGTCATTAAATGGTCACTTATTCTTTAAATAAATTGTTGTTTTGTTACATTTTCTTAGGAAACAATGGAGAAGCCAGGTATCCCAGCTCCTGAGAATTCATCATGCTGTCTCAGCTCAAAAACATAGGTGCTGTGTCTCACTAATGGGACTTAAATGAGGAAACCTGACTTGTCTGAAATGTTTGCATCGTTCTTGGGAAGCTCCTTGATTCAGGGAAGTCCCCCTCATCTCAAAGCTGGAAGGACAGAAATCTAGAAAGTCCCATTTCAAACCAAGTCCTGCAGAGCTGCCACTCTCCTAGCTGTTACAGAGATTCAAACTTAATCACAAGCAGGTAGTGTAGGCAGCTCTAAATTGCAGTCAGCTGGCATGAAACCTGGGAGCTCTCCAGTTCACGGGGCCAAGGTAGTCCAAGGCAACACTGCCCCCAGAGACACTGAATCTGGCAGACTACTGTGTCCTAGCAGCCTGCTCCAGTCTACCGGAATTCTTTCTGTGTATTCATGAGAACTTTTCAAATTCAGCATATTTCTGAAAAGCATTTGGCATAAGAAAATGTTAGTAAGAATTTCTTAGGTTAAGACAGTGTAGCTGTTCCCTCATAGCATTTTCCAGTGCAGTGTGCTTGCATCACATCATATGATGGAGAAGTGACATTACCATCCCACATTAAAGCTGAATTTGACCTTAAGATGTGTATGAGAAAAATATCTAAACCTATCATTTGGAAGATTCTCTGCATAGGAAAAAAACCTTCAGGTGGAAAATTCCTTCCAAATTTATATTTGTAGTTCAAACAGCTTTTTGGAGAGAAATGACAGATTTTAAGAGTCAAGGACTTACACAGCTTCTCAGGCAGTAATGTAATGATGCTCTGACTTATAACAGGGTCACTCATGAATTTACTGTGGGTGCAGAAGAAAGTGTAACGAGACTGTACTCCTACCTCCCCATGTATGTCTCATCAGCATGACCTGCTCTGGCTGGGAAAATGATCCCATGGTGTCTCTACTGTCTGCTCCCCATCCTGTCCCCATCACAGCTGCATCCAGTCACTGGCTCACCATGGGACTGATGATAGGTTGTTCACTGATAATGACCCACACTTCATAACTCTTTTTTCAATCCTCCCTGATAGATCATTATCCCAGGGTACCTGTGTTTGACAGTGACAGAAATGCAAGAAGAGACACTGTTAATGAGAGCTTAGAAGACTGTAGACACCTAGGCTGAGTCAAGGCATCCATATTTTTTCATGTTGGAATATAATGATAATGCAGAACATCGCACTTAAGTGTCAATATAATCTTTTTTTTTTCCTATGTTTGAGTTAGAATAAACCTAACAGTTGTTACAATAATCAGGATCTATTAGTGTTGGTCAAGTTAGAGGATTGTGGTCATTTATTAACTTAATCCTTTTCAGGTGTTTCAAGGCAGAAAATAAACACCCCTTTCTAAGCACTGTATCTATCTGTTCAACATTTATTGTAGCCAGAGTACTGGTGTTAATTAAATGCTGTGTGGGATTTTAATCCCTATCATTTGCCAGGATGTACACAGGAAGACATAAACTTACACAATGCATCCCATCAGAGAAATCTATTTAATCATTTGCTTTATTTTTTGGTGATAATTCTTTGGTACTGTGGTGCTCTGCATCACAGTCCCTTGAGGGAGTTGAAACACTTAAAGCATTAGAAAACTCAAGTTTGCAAAAGAATGAAACTAATTTGAAAAATAACAAGATTTTAAAAAGAAAGTTTAGGGTTTTTTTTCCGAGCTTTTTGATTTGAACTGGATGCATTTCAGGATTTTCTTACCCTCTGCATGATCTGGGAACCCCTTTTTAATGAATGTATTTCTGTTATTTGTATATTCCAAGAGCTGACGCTCATACAAAAAAAAAAAACCAAACAAAAAAACCCCAAATCCAAACAAAAAAGCAACAATAGAGTGTGGTGGAATCATGAATAAGTCAGGCATTTGAGAGTCATCTGCCAACATTTTATACATTGCAAGTGACAACCCCTGCTCAAACTGAAGACTTATAATTTGAAATGTCAGGTTTTACTGTAATCTAAATTAGGGTATTGAGTAAATTCTCATAAAGGGAAAAAGCAGAGTAATTAGATCAGAATACAGAGAGTAACAAGGAGGGAAGAAAGACCTTTCCTGTAATCATCTGGGTCCTCCCAGGTTTGTCTCTACTTCTCTACTTGGTTCAGGTCACTAGACACTACCACCAGGATTGCACCACTTTTGCACACTACTGTTTAATCCCCAAGCTCTTTCTTCTTCCTTCACCTCAAAACCCTAGCTGTGCATTTCTCTCTTGCTCTTCCCAGCAGCGTCTGCTGAGCTGCAGTCTCCCAAATCCTCTCTGGTTCCCTGCATTTTTCATTCCTGCCCAGACTGGATTTCAGAAGCAGCTTCTCCGAAAGCTCCTCAGCTGCTGAGATGGTACAATATCCCCCTCCTTCCAGATCTCTCCTCTGACACTAGTCTCTCTCTTGTTACCAAGAAACAAATAAAGCAGACACTGATCTGTCACCCCAGTGTTTAGCAATACTGATTTTACTATAAAATGAAGCTGGCAACATATAACCTGCATATATCCTTTATAACGTCTGGGCTGGATAATTTGGTCCTGATTTCAGGAAGTAGTTTTCTGTGTTTTGGGTGCTTGTACAGACATGTACATCTCTTCCTTTTTAACACTGCAGATTTTCACATGCACCTAACTACGCAGTATAATGTGTGCTAAACTTACAAGCAGTACATGCACAAAACAAATGGCAGCATCATACACACACACACAAAAACAAGTTATTATAGAATTAGAATGTCATTTTACAATCATGCTCACTCTTGAGGTAATCAAATGTATTTACCAGTTTATTAAGTAAGTTGTTTTGTTTCTCTCAAAACCCCAAATCAGATAGCACTTTCTACGATAAATGCTACAATATATGAACATTTCTCCTTCACTTGATTATCTTATATATTGATTTATAGATGACCAACAAATGGTATTAAATGTTCATCAGATAAGATAATAAATTATTTATCAATAGGTATGAATTGTTGCCTAATGACTAGTTAGGGCTGTTACATTCATGTTTCCTGATTCCTTTAACAGATTCTGTGAAGTCTATGACATACCATACATACTTACACTATCAACTTATTTTTCATTTTTAAGTGAAAATGCCATATAATATTTGATCCAAAATAATGCTTAAAAATATTCTCTCACCCTTCTCTAGAAACAGTACCACCCAAATACAAGTATAAATTAGATACAAATCTGCTTACTAGCAGATGGGGCTGTTAAATCCTGATATATTGTCTATGTAACTAGTGCAGAGCCTAGGAAAATCCTTGATAGGAGTTTCAAAATGAAGGGCATAATCCAAATATAAGCCAATAAACTTTATAAAGAATAAGCCTTTGAAACTCAGGACAAGAAAGCTCTCTCACTTCAGGAGAGATGTTTTTCTTTCTGTGGCTAAGCAATCACTTAGCTGATATTTGAATCTTAACTTATGTTTCCTGAAATTGTTCTTTGATCCAAAAATGCTCAGTCAAAAACCCATATTGTAAGTTTATGTATGGGATAGAAAAGTGACCTCAGAGTGTCACACCATGTGTTTCTCATGAGCTGTTAGCATGCTGTTCTCTCCTGATTAGAAACGGCAAGATTCCCTTGTGTTGAATGACCTGGTGAAATCACAGGACTTGTATTTCACTGTATCTTTAGCTACTTCATGAAGACAATATAGTACAGAATCTCCTTTATTTTTTCCAAACAAATGTAAGACTCCTATACCATTTGAATAATGGATTTTTTTTTGTGTGTGTGGGCATAGGGACAATAACTGATTCAGGCTGATTTTCTGGGCCAAGAACTTGATATTTAGTTAATCATTTGGAGATGTCTACTAAACTGGAGACTAGTTAGATGATGCTGCAAAGCACAATGCACTTTTGAAAGACTGACTCTATGTCACAATGAAAACATAGGCCTGCAAACCATGAAGCACATTTTGCTTTCATACAGTGCTGTCTATTTAAGTAGTGTGGCAGCACGCTCAGTAGAAGAGTGCAGTCCACACACATGTGAACACAGCAGTGTGTGCCACTTACAGGCATTGTACAATGGCCACCTACAACACAGGGACAGGAGAGATCAAGAGTAAAATGGGACTGGAGACAAAATGAAGGAAGACTGATGCTGAGGACCAGCCAAGAAAAGCTGGGTTTGGGGCTGGGAGGAATCTTCTGATAAATCCCAGTTCTTCAGGCATTAGGGCTCTAGGTGAGTTGGCATCCAAGAGAAGGGTGAAGATGATGGAAGGTGGGTTGCAGGTGTTCTGCTTCCTAGTTATAGAGCAGAGCTGTAGCCTCAAAGGAAGCTGCCATTTCTCCGGAGGAAGAAAAGTGCAGTGATTATGTCTATTCCTATAAACTGTGGGGAATGAGATTATACGGGGATGTAATGGAAGGAGGAACAGAACGAAGAAATGGGTGAAAGCCTTAGGGTTCCCACACACGCACCAGCTAATCTCCCGAGACCACATGTCTTGGAAGAGGAAGAGCTCATGCTAAGATGCCTGGAGCTCTTCCACTGCTGAGCTGCACACTCTTCCTGCTGTGACAATACCTCCTTTGGAGGAAATGCTAGAGGGAAGGAGGAAGGGATGAAACTTGGAGCTTTCTGGGTTTATCACCAAATAATCACCCTAGACGTACTCCAGATGCAAGTGTCCAGTGTCAGTCTATAAATAAGAATGGAAAAGCAGTGAAAATAGTTTCAAGCCACTATAGAAAAATCCTTTATTTGCAAGTGACTTTTTGAGTTTCTTTGGAAGAGCTGTGTATTTTCTTCTTCTGCTCTATCTTAACTCAGAACGTGCTTTACAATAAGGACTTGGTGAATATAGTTGTTTCTTGAGTTTCTTACTTAACTCTAAGCACCTCAGAAAAGTTCAGGAATGACTTTCAATCAGGCATTTTTAGATTCTTTTTAATTTATCTAAAAACAGGCTAAAGAGTTTAATTAACAGGCTCAGAGTAATAGTTATACCATTTTTCCTCTGCTATCTGCTTTCACTTTTATTTACGATGGGAGTTCCCCCTTGTATCTCCTTTCCCACAGGGCCCACTATCACTAATATTTCAGTGATCTGTGAATAAACCAAAATTTAAAGTTAGCATTTACAATCAATGCAAATTAATGATTTCTTAAAAAAATATTTCAATCAGGAAAAGCAGCTTTGTAGTTGAAAATCCCATGCTGGCCTTAGAGTGGGAGTTTTTCCAGCCTCTGCTTAAATCCAAAAAAATACTGCAATCTTCTGGCACAGGCTCACTGTAATGCTTTAAAAACAATTTAGCAACTGTCATTGCTGTAATTACAGTAACTAATTACCATCCTTAGCAAACAAATAGCTTAACATAATACGCAAGCCGAATCAATTTTGAAGAAATGCAAATTCTGAAAGCGAAAAAGGGCATTTTGGCAAACCTGAAAGAGAAGCAGGAAAATAATACACTTTGTTTTATCTGCACATAATTCCCAGGGAATATCATATCATAAATATTTGCATTCAGTTCTTATCAGGACATTTGCATTTGCTTCTTATCAGTCTGCAGGCCGGACTCTGCCAGATAGAGAGTAGAGTTCCACACCATGCACATATTTCTAATGAATCACGTCTCAGGCCAAGAGAATATTTTGGCTGGAACTTTATCACTGAGATGAAGAGGTCATTTACTCTCAGAGTCAGTTCATCTTGGAATTGTCTTGAGATTCTGATGTGATTCAACTAACATCTTTTAAAATGAAAAAATAAACCAACTTTGCATTCTGTTCATATCTGTGGCACTTATTAAGTCTGATTGTTTGAGAAGCAATTCCTCCTCCCCAAATCCAAATCGTATGTAAACAGGTTTGATTCATATTTATGTCCCACACTCTATAACAAACAATGCTGCACATTTTCCAGTGTACAGAAAAAGAATAAAGCAATAACAGACTAAAATGAAGACTAAGAATGAAACAAGCAGCACTTAACAACAATTATCTTGAAATTTAATGCCAAATCCTTTTGTAGCACTTCAGAAATACATTTGATTAGTCGCAGTTTTGTAAGTAATGAGAATAAATGTTATGATGAGAAAACAGTCCTAATCAGCTGTAGATTTCCTTAGCAGTTTCCTCAGGATTTTTTTTTCCACCTTTTTATTATAAAAGGTACATCTTACCTGTTAGAAAAACAAGTCAAATATATCATAAATCTGAAATTCACATACATTTTCCTGTTGCTAGTTCAGACACACAAACAAAGGAACCCGAGTCTACATTCTGTGTTCTGCATGTATTAACAGAGGTTTTGTTTGGTTTTACTTGGAATACAAGTGTGAATCCATAAATACATTCCATGATAGCAAAAAAGTCCCTTATGACCTCCTCTACCAAAGTATAAAACCAAAACCTATCATATGCCATGCAGGGAAAGGCAGATTTTGCACATGAATTCCGTGATGTAATATTTCCAAATATTTTAATGGAACTGAATAATTCTTTTTCTGAGACTCTGGTTCAGTGCCACAATAGTCCTTTTTGGGGTTTGTCTCATCTATAATTTATATTCTAGTAATCTAATTCAGAATTTAAACAACTTTTGTCCAAAAGTGTGTACTTCATGTGAAGCCATGCCATTTACCAGTTTCAAGTTCCTGAACTAGCACAGCAGCCAGATCCTCACCCAGTTCGAGCCGGTATTGCTCAGTGCGCTGTAGCTGTATACACTAGCTGACTATTTGGTAGTATTTATTTCTATGTAACTTCTGGGCAGTTAAATCTTGACTAGTGATCAATCTACTTTGTGGTATGTGATTTCTTTCATGTGTTGTAACATAGCAAACAAATTTGTCTCCTGGTCATTTGGAGCAGTACAAAACCATTTTTAAATGGGACTTTTTTTTTCCTGTGTAATGATCACTTAAAGTTAGTTTCACCTGATGCCCAAGTATTCCACTTTGATTTATTTGTTGAAACACACAGTGCAGTTTCTAGTTCATTATTATTTAAATTACTGATACAGCTCATTTGGACCAAGGAACACATTGCATCAGTGGTGTCAGAATTATCTGAAAACAGCTCCCGAAGCCATATTGTCGTTGCCAAACTTGGAATGTTTCTGATAATATAATCTGACCATTATAGACTGAGTGCTGTCCTGCTTTTTCCTGATGCAATATTTGAATGCATTATTGCAATGCTGTAAGCATGGGATAGGATATTGCACTGGCACTGAGCTGTAAGAAAAAAGTGAAAAAGAGTGAATATGTGCAGTACATACACAGGAAACATTGATGGAGATGTAAGGTTATAGAAACAAATCGGTCATTGTTTCTATAGAAGAGTTAGCATCAGCTAAATTTGCTCACTGAATCATGAGAAACTAGCGAAAAAAAGCTCCAGCAGCACAGAAAATGACATCCTCAAGACCTCTCAGAGATCTTCTTCAGAATAAGTACATATCTGAGCTTCTGCATATTTCCCCAACACATAATGTGTACGAAGAAGAAAAAAAAGAGCAAGATTGTCTTTTTCTAATTATAGTTCTCTGAAATCAAATGTCATTTCATTGAGAACTAAAATTTAGTATTTGCTGTAAAAATAGAACAGTTAAAGTCTAGTTTCTGTGTTGTTGAACACATAACTCGGCAGTCAGTGGTAATTTAGTCATTTTAGCTCATTGGAAGCAGTTTCATCCTCATCCGTGGCCCTTTTCTCCTTGTCTCTCATTTGAAATTACATCCATATTAAACTAGGACCAACAATGTAGTGCAAAAGACATTTTAAACATATACTTGAGTCCCATAACTCATCTGGTCTAGAAATCATCTCTATGGTTTGTGTTTTATCATTTGTTTTTAGCTCTTTCTTTGAGGTGGGAAAGGCTTACAGTTAAAAGCCCATTATCAGAGTGAAGGATGCAGGAAATCCAAAATATTTATGTTTGTTCATGGCACATGGACAAGAAACAGTGCTCAGGAAAAGGGTTTTCTGATTAAGTGATTGAAAACACTCTGGTGTATGTTAATGGCTTCTTCTGTCCAGCAGATAACATCATCTTTAGTCTTATCACTGTTCTTGAACTTATTTTAAACATTCTCCTGTCCTCTTCCAATTATATACTATGCTCTTTTAACATCCTGTCTCTTCACTGCAAATAATCTCAGTTGTTTGCTTTCTAATTTTTTTTGCCAGCAGGTTGGGTGTAAAAGGAAGCATTTAACAGATACTTTACGTGAAAATTAATACTTTCCTGAATGAAATTAATTTCATAGATTCATAGAAAAACGACTTTGGAAGAGACCCAGCGGATTGCTGAGTCTGACCATTCCTATCAAACA
>WAAB01011267.1:178176-213237 GCA_013389865.1 Piaya cayana
CTCTCAACTGTTCCTCATAAGGCCTCCAGCCCCGCCATATACTCACAGAAAAAGAAAAATTGGTTTTAAAAAGTGTAACGCTTGAATTTTTATACCTTGATTTCACTCTAGCTGCATGAGCACTATGAAAAGATAAAGATAAAGATAAAGGAAGATCTGATTTAAATATATGCAGAGGAATCCCAATAAGATGAAATTAGGTAAAATCATGCTAGATCACAATTTTTTAAAAACACTGAATAAATCATTGTCTTTTTGGCTGCAAGAATCTATCTAGGATAAGACACTATGAACACTTTTCTAGCAATCATAATACCATTAGTAGTAGCTTATAAGGCACATCTCAATTGTGCAGGATCACAAAGAGGTTGACAAACTGTGTCTGCTGCTTATTCATTAAATTATTACTGCTTCTCCTAAAAGAGCTATGTCTATATCAGAGGTATGTTATTATTTAGATATGCACTGTCTGTATCAGTAAGCAGGGAAGATGGTTGATTCAAAATTTATACATAACTATAGGCATGGATTTGACCTCCTAGCCTATTGTTGAGGGTGCAGCAGATGAACAAAATAAAACATGGTTTCTCTGATGAGAAAGAAAGAGAAGAAGAGAGGAAGGGAGAAAGTAAGGAAGGAGGTAGGGCACAGAAGAAGGAAGATTTCCTTCCAAATCACAGAATCACAAAAACCTGATTCAAATTTTATTTCTGTATTTTGCTCAGTTTTAAATACCAAAAAGGTTCTTAAGCAGTGTTTAAGATTCAAACCCACCTTTCCCAAGCCAACAAGTCCTCCTGGCCAGTGGAGAATGTGTTTAAATCCCTTTAGAGTGAGTGGAGTATTGAAAGGAGTCTGATATTTTCCTGTTTAAGGAGCTAATCACCATAATTTTTTTACAAGAGGTAGGTTAGACCAGTAGAGGCTACAGTATTTCAAAAGAAAAGGTGAGATGAGCTGTAGGAAAGGAAAAAAGACAGGCTGCGCACCCTGGAGGAGCTCCGAGTGAAGGAAGGGCCAGCAGGGTATGAAGCACCCACCCTTTGTCAGCACCTCTTGTTGACTGGTTCTGCTAATGTGTCTAAGATATAGATCTTATATACCGTCATTTATCAACTGCAAGCAGGTCAAAAATCCTAGAAGGGATTTAATGTCTCTTTTTGTACACCAAAATGAATTTGAGACAAGGTTTGTATTTCACATCTCTCTATCTCTGGTCTGTAAAATGAATAGGAGGCTTCATCCAGATGTTTATTCTCTTAGGGGTGAGGGGGCAGGAAATAGTGATTAAAAAATGCAACATCATTATTAGAGCTGTATTAGTATTTTTTTACATAGGAATTAATTGAAGCTGGTCACATTTTTAGAGGAATAAACTAATTGAACATGCTTTTGATAAATATTGCCATTGTTTATTTGATTCTATATTTAAGCGTGTATAGTCTTCAAATACACATAGAATTACTCTAACACCTCATAAAACTACCTATTGAACACATTATTTGATGAAAAATGGTAAAATTTCTCAGATAAAGTATTCCTTAAGTACTATTTACCCAACTACAATACAGATAAGAGATTTTTACGAAAACACAAAGCACTTTAGGATCCTTTTGAATTGAAGGACCTACAGAAATATTGCGTTCTATGTACAGAAGGGTATACATCAGTCTAGCTCTACTGAAATTGCAGAAGTTATACTAGTTTCTTCTGATATGAATTCAGCTGAGGTTATAAGCATACCATAGTACATGTTGAATTCTCTTTTATGTTAATGAACATGCTATGTACTAGCCCATTTATGTATCCTTATGTCTTTGTCTAACTATGTATAGGATACATACATGAAATTCTTCATACATCACTAAAATGCTGGCATCCATTGAGGTGAAAGGCAATTTCTGTTTAACAGGAGGCAGAAACATAAAACAAATGTTTAGGACAGGAAGTGAAGGAGAACTAATCCAGCTGAAACTCCAGGGGATTCCAAGCAGATAGAATAATATTTGCAGATGTGATTAAATTCTTTGTTATGAATGATTTTTTTCCCATGAATTTAGGATCTTTTTCTGTATTCTTTTGTTGTTGCTGCTGTATCATAAGCTGAACACAGCATTAATGTAGGTATATTTTAGTCACAAGTATTTACTTTTGACTTCCTCTGAAAGTTATTACAACCAATATATGTTTTAAGCACTGATGGGGGCCAATCATATTTAATACTTGTCCATAGGGAATAAGTGATTATCTAAGCCTTATGCAATTGTTCTGGATTCCTGATGGATGACTGATACTTTTTATCCCACAAAAGGAATACTAAGGGATGAAAGGTGAATGGTGAAACACCCTATTAGTATAAATATTCAAGCTGAAATTACTCAAAGTCTTGGGAATCATGGACATTATGAATGAAGTGGCAGTTTTCAGCATAATCTAAAACAGATTTAGTTAGAGCAGTAGAAACAAAGAGATGAACAGTGTTAACAGCTTCTTTTTTTAAACTAGTCAGATACCCCTTCTTGTATTCATCCTTCTAAACACAGTTGTCCAAATCGTCCCAGAGATTTCTGTTCATTCTCAGCCACTCTCAGGACTATGCTGCTGGTAAAGTGATGCAGGTGAGCACAGGCATCATAACAGAGATGCCTCAGAGCATTTAACCTTGCCTCTGTTTATCACACAGCAGACATGTAAGAGGATTTAATGAAGGGTTACTGGGCTACTTGACAGCTCAGTTTTGAATCTCCTTGCCTGCATGGGCACGAGGCTGCCCTGGAAGTCACAACTTACTGGTTGCAAGTCTCTTTGGGTTTTATTCCTTTCGGTAAGCAGCCAGTGTTGTGACAAAGTAAATGTTCATCACAGATGCCCAAGTCTTTCTCCAAATTCATAAAACTCTGTGGTCCTGTGAGGAAGTGACAGGGAAGGAAGAAGGTCCTAGGTCTACAGCAGCTTGGTGGGATGAGAACATTCCTCCTGGACCCATGGCAAGCACTTGCTCCCACCCAGCATCGCAGGAAACATGCAGCTCATGGACTGCAAGCACAAAGACTAAGGTGAAGGGGATGGAAGAAGAGCAATGACCAAAGTGTAGGCATGTGGGCTGGGAGGCTGCTCACTCTCCCAGGAGTGGGCTTTTAGGCCAGAGCCACCCTCTCTCTTCTACTGGGCCACTTTCCACCAACCTTTCCCAATATTGCTGTCCTGACACATGTTTCCAAGTGTGGCCACAGAAAGAAGAGAACAGTAGCTTGTTGGTAGAAAAAAACTACTGTGAGGAATAGTGATGACCACTGTGGAAAAAGATTCTGGACCTTACAGGTTTTCAAACTCATATACCCTGATTCATGTCCTAACCTTCAATGTTATTTGTTCTTTAGATGTGGTCTAGAACAAAGAGAGGAAAAAAAGGGTCTCCTTGCATCTGGAAAACATACCAATTGAAATATCATCGTCAGTAAGTCCACTCTACACACTAATTGATATTGTCTGAATATGTGGAAGTGCTTGTCAGAGAAGCCTTTTAAACTGCTGACTTGTTTTCCTAGCCAATATACTTAAAATTGGCATGATGTTAGCTTCCCTCTTAGAAACCCTCATATTTTGATTTATGAATGTTTTCAAATTTTTAAGATTCTCAAAAACATTGTTTCACCTGTAAGTAGAGAGATAGCTTGTTTGGCTAACTGCCTTGAATGAGTGTGTGCCAGGTAATGAATAATGCCATGTTCAATATTCTAAATTTGTGTTCCAAATTCTGAATTCCGAATGAGCTGCATGGAAGTATACTGATAAGTGACTGATTTTTACTGCAAGGATTGTCTTATTTTAAACTTTAAATTTAGTTGCCTTACTTTACTCAAAGGATTTTTGAGTGGAATGGAATTTAAAGTGATAGTCAATAATATCCCTACGTCTTTCTAAGTTTTGGATGATGACAAACTGAATAAAAGAGAGATAAATAGGCTCAATAAATTTCTTGAAAAGGAAACAACAAATTTCATCCCTGGATGTATCTACCAAGAGTTAAACCAGGAATTAATTTTACCGAAGTATTAAAGTTTCAAATCTGTTGAGATGATAGTCTCCTGAGACTAGTCAGTCTTTATAAGTAAACACTCTATTTTCATTCTAGTGCTCCTCTTAATTATATTATATAACAAAAATTGGAGAAAAAAATACCAAAGTGAAGAACTCAGGGAAAGAATTTGCCAGGGGTGGACTCTGAGATACTGTATTATTTCTCAGTCTGGAATGTAAGAAAACACTGTGATTTTTTCACATTTATATAACCTTATGATAACTGCTGACTATTGAGCAAGCATTTATGTAAATTGAGGCTAATAAAATCAATGTTGACAAAGAAACAAAAGTATTAAGTCTTTTATTAGAAATGTGAAAGGAGCATGAACTAAATTTTATTTGAATATATGACTAAAGTCATCACATTTAAAGAAATGTGAGATAAAGATAGTTCACATAGTTTGCTGCTGCACATTCTACAGAGATTATATATTATTGTAAGCTCTGTTTTCCTCTTTAATTAGCACTTCCAGAGAATAACTTGTGTCATATTTACAGACATGGAAAGCTACTAAAGTGGTTTAACTGATAAGCAAAATAACATCAGAAATTCTTTGCAATAATCACAGTATATTTTGCTCGGCATAATAAGTGGAACTGATAATCATTATGTAAGTGCAATTAAGTAGCTGCCTTAACACCAATAAAATGCAAAATAAAAACCCTCTTGGATATAAAACAAATCATAGCGGCAGGATTGTATTTAGTCAATCAAATAGTGTAGTTGTGGAAATGATTGACTAAATCAGCTAGCACTGCATATTGTTGTTGCTTGTGACTTCTCTTGTACAAATACTACAAGTAATCCTGGTTTATTAGTAAATTATGGCTTACAGAGAGTTACTACCACCTTTGTTCTTCCTAGTGTTGTTTTAGGCCATTTTATGAGGATATACTCTATCACTAGAGTTATTTCTAGAGAAGTATAGTTCCTGACTCTTAACATAAGAAAAATGGACACATAGGGCTCAATATTTTATTGGTTGAACCCCAGGTGAATGAATTTACACTTCCATAATTTACATTAGGAATTTTTCTACTTCAGTACAGCAGAAAACATGTTTTACACACTCATAAGTGGCAACAGAAAGTGCAAGTAAAAAATGAAATAACGCAATGACAAACAGATCAGATTTATTTCACCGGAAAAATAGTTAATATCTGTAAAAAAGCTATTACTGAAATTTTTAAAAATATATTTGTTACAGATTTTAGAGGTATAGTTGTTGGACTGTTCAAATGCCACATACATTCATCAAAACACATTTGCAGTACATCATAGAGAACTGAAGAATTTCTGAAAGCTATTTGGTCGCTAATGATCCTGAGTCAGGACCACAGTCAGAGATTAATTAGTGCCAGAAGAGCATAGTCTGCTACCACAGAGTTGTAATCTTTTTTCATAATGTGCAGTGAAACCAGGTCCCTACCAGGCAATGGATCTTTTCTACCTCAACTCCAGCAAGGCTTTCGACACTGTCTCCCATAGCATCCTCCCAAGTAAGCTTAGTAAGTGTGGGTTAGATGAGTGAACAGTGAACTGACAAGAACTGGATGGATGGAAAATCTCAGAGGGCTGTGCTTGGCAGCGTAAAGTCTAGTTAGGAGCCTGTGGCCAGCAGGGTTCTCTAGAGGCTGATATGCAGCCCAGTCTTGTTCAATGCATTTATCAATGACCTAGATGAGAGGAGAGAGTGCACCCTCAGCAGGTTTGCTGATGATACAGAACTGGAAGGAGTGNTGAAAAGGAAAGAACAAATTTCATCCCTGGATGTATCTACCAAGAGTTAAACCAGGAATTAATTTTACCGAAGTATTAAAGTTTCAAATCTGTTGAGATGATAGTCTCCTGAGACTAGTCAGTCTTTATAAGTAAACACTCTATTTTCATTCTAGTGCTCCTCTTAATTATATTATATAACAAAAATTGGAGAAAAAAATACCAAAGTGAAGAACTCAGGGAAAGAATTTGCCAGGGGTGGACTCTGAGATACTGTATTATTTCTCAGTCTGGAATGTAAGAAAACACTGTGATTTTTTCACATTTATATAACCTTATGATAACTGCTGACTATTGAGCAAGCATTTATGTAAATTGAGGCTAATAAAATCAATGTTGACAAAGAAACAAAAGTATTAAGTCTTTTATTAGAAATGTGAAATGAACATGAACTAAATTTTATTTGAATATATGACTAAGGTCATCACTATTTAAAGAAATGTGAGATAAAGATAGTTCACATAGTTTGCTGCTGCACATTCTACAGAGATTATATATTATTGTAAGCTCTGTTTTCCTCTTTAATTAGCACTTCCAGAGAATAACTTGTGTCATATTTACAGACATGGAAAGCTACTAAAGTGGTTTAACTGATAAGCAAAATAACATCAGAAATTCTTTGCAATAATCACAGTATATTTTGCTCGGCATAATAAGTGGAACTGATAATCATTATGTAAGTGCAATTAAGTAGCTGCCTTAACACCAATAAAATGCAAAATAAAAACCCTCTTGGATATAAAACAAATCATAGCGGCAGGATTGTATTTAGTCAATCAAATAGTGTAGTTGTGGAAATGATTGACTAAATCAGCTAGCACTGCATATTGTTGTTGCTTGTGACTTCTCTTGTACAAATACTACAAGTAATCCTGGTTTATTAGTAAATTGTGGTTTACAGAGAGTTACTACCACCTTTGTTCTTCCTAGTGTTGTTTTAGGCCATTTTATGAGGATATTCTCTATCACTAGAGTTATTTCTAGAGAAGTATAGTTCCTGACTCTTAACATAAGAAAAATGGACACATAGGGCTCAATATTTTATTGGCTGAACCCCAGGTGAATGAATTTACACTTCTATAATTTACATTAGGAATTTTTCTACTTCAGTACAGCAGAAAACATGTTTTACACACTCATAAGTGGCAACAGAAAGTGCAAGTAAAAAATGAAATAACGCAATGACAAACAGATCAGATTTATTTCACCGGAAAAATAGTTAATATCTGTAAAAAAGCTATTACTGAAATTTTTAAAAATATATTTGTTACAGATTTTAGAGGTATAGTTGTTGGACTGTTCAAATGCCACATACATTCATCAAAACACATTTGCAGTACATCATAGAGAACTGAAGAATTTCTGAAAGCTATTTGGTCGCTAATGATCCTGAGTCAGGACCACAGTCAGAAATTAATTAGTGCCAGAAGAGCATAGTCTGCTACCACAGAGTTGTAATCTTTTTTCATAATGTGCAGTGAAACCAGGTCCCTACCAGGCAATGGATCTTTTCTACCTCAACTCCAGCAAGGCTTTCGACACTGTCTCCCATAGCATCCTCCCAAGTAAGCTTAGTAAGTGTGGGTTAGATGAGTGAACAGTGAACTGACAAGAACTGGATGGATGGAAAATCTCAGAGGGCTGTGCTTGGCAGCGTAAAGTCTAGTTAGAAGCCTGTGGCTAGCAGGGTTCTCTAGAGGCTGATATGCAGCCCAGTCTTGTTCAATGCATTTATCAGTGACCTAGATGAGAGGAGAGAGTGCACCCTCAGCAGGTTTGCTGATGATACAGAACTGGAAGGAGTGGCTAATACAGTAGAAGGTTGTGCTACCATCCAGCAAGACCTAGACAGATTGAAACCTGGGTAAAGAATGTTATGAAGTTCAAAAAGGCAAGTACAGGGTTCTTCATCTAAGGAGGAATAACCCCATGCACTAATACAGGTTAGAGGTCGACTGGCTGGAGAGCAGCTCTGTGGAGAAGGATCCAGGAGTCCTGGTAAACAATAAGATAAGCATGATCCAAGAACATGCTCTTGTGGCCCAGAAGGCCAATGGTATCCTAGGGTGCATCAAAAACACTGTAGCAAGCAGGTTGAGATTTGTCCTCCCCCTCTACTCTGCCCTAGGGAAGCTGTATCTCAAGTACTGTGTCCACTTCTGGGCTTCTCAGTGCAAGGAAGACACGGACATACTTGAAAGAGTCCAGCAAAGAGCTACAAAGATGAGTAGGGGACTGAAGCATCTCTTATGAGTAAAGGCAGAGGGACATGGATCTGTTTAGCTTGAAAAAGACACGTCTAAGATAGGATCTTATAAATGCTTATAAACACCTAAAGGGTGGATGTCAGGAGGATGGGGCCAAACTCTTTTTGGTGGTGCCTAGTGATGGGACAAGGGGCAACAGGCACAAACTGGAACAGAGAAAGTTCCACCTGAACATGAGAAAAAATTTATTACTGTGAGTGTGACAGAGCACTGGAACAGGCTTCCCGGAGAGGTTGTGGAATTTCTTTCTCTGGAGATTTCAAAATGACCTGTCCAACCTGCTCTAGATGAAGCTGCTTTAGCAGGTATGTTGGACTAGATTATCTCCATAGGTCCATTTCAGTCCTGACCATTTTGTGATTCTGTGATTCTTCTGTCACAAATTAGTATTCAGTACAAACAAATGGATTGAAATATGGCATAGTATTGATACCCTGTTACAAAGAGCCATGTCAATATATACTCTTAAGGTCATTCCAATTGAAATCTGCAAGAGTTTATTGATAACATTTTATTTCTTGTCTTCTGTTACTGCTATTTTTTGCCTAAAAAGCAAAAACTTCTGAGTTTTCTTGTGTAGACACTCTTCTGTGTAGGTTAAAGCTATTTCATACCTGTGAGGAATTCTTCAGGTANGCAGGTTGAGATTTGTCCTCCCCCTCTACTCTGCCCTAGGGAAGCTGTATCTCAAGTACTGTGTCCACTTCTGGGCTTCTCAGTGCAAGGAAGACACGGACATACTTGAAAGAGTCCAGCAAAGAGCTACAAAGATGAGTAGGGGACTGAAGCATCTCTTATGAGTAAAGGCAGAGGGACATGGATCTGTTTAGCTTGAAAAAGACATGTCTAAGAAGGGATCTTATAAATGCTTATAAACACCTAAAGGGTGANGTTTCCATTGTGTTAAAAAAAAAATCCACAATGCTCCTTTTGAAACTTCTTATATTCTTTTCACTTCCACAGTTGGCATATTGCTTTCTAACAGCATTTAATGTTAAAAACGTTGGCTTTCTTTTCTTATCTGTTTTCTTGTCCTTGTTTCCTTATCTGTCTCCCCCTTTTTTTTTCATTACCCTTATGTTATTCATCAAGATAAAGGGGGGCCCAGAACCGACTTTCTATTGCCCAAAAGATTCTTGGTACACTCCATCTTTGTAGGAGAATTTCCTTTTTTAGTTCTTGACCTTTATAGGAGCTTGTGCCAAGATGGGTTCTGTACATTATCTGAATCTTGCTAAATATGTTTGAAATTCAGCCCTATGTTAATGATATCCACACAAGTTTTGGCATGCTCTTCAAAGACATATAGGACCATATTTTAAAGGTATTTAGGGACCTAAGCATGTTCTTATCTGTAGTTTTAGGTGCCTAAACATGGATTTATCTGCTGTATTAGCTGATTTTAAAAAATGTGTTTATGTGCAGTTTAAAAATCTAGCCATAAATTCTCAGGTAACTCCAGAAATGTTTAACCAGAAACAGAAAATATTCCAGAGAGGAATACATCACTGTCTGACTTGGGCAACTTGGTGGTTGCTTCTTCAGTGTGAATTCAAGACTAGCCTGTAGATTCAGTGATAATTCATGAGAATGTCAGAATGTTTGTACATCCATCTAGCCCACTGTCCTGTGTGGAGTAGTTGCCAGTAGGGGACTCAAAACAAAACCCCAACCAACCCCAAAAAACAGGACAGGGAGGCAACACTGCTTTTCCTGGTATATCCTGCTACTCTTAGCATGGATTAGGGATTTCCTGAGACAGACTTCCCATTTAAAAGCTCCTTAACATACTATCAGCACTTAATGGTCACAACACAGCATTGACCTGAAGTTTCCAGAAAAATAGCCACAATATCTCCAGAATCTCTTTATTTTTGGTAGGGTAATAGCTATCAGATATTCTATTACTACTATTTAATTTACATTTAGGGTAATTTTCCAGGTATACCATAAATACCTTATACTTTATCTGTCTTGCATACATTGTATTTTGCATTGAGATTCAATTGCATGAGCTCAGAGATGTTTGAATACCTTCTTGTAGCTTTTGTCCACTGTCACTGAATACCTGTTCTTTGTTTTTCCTTCTTCATACACAGAGATTAACTTATCTTTCAATTCCCAACAGCTTTCCTGGTACAGAAATGAGGTTTTCAGCCAAGTAGGGCTGAGAGGCTCCCCTGCAGTCCTTTTTAGAAAATGACTGCATGTTTCCCTCCCCTCATGCCTTCAGGACTGAGACAGAGGTAAGGAGATGACAGTTAAGTAACATACTGAGATCATTTAGAGCTCTTGGGTGAGTACTATATCTGGTCCTAGAGATTTGTTAGCGTTCATTTTATCAGCAGGCTCTAAAACCTCTTCAGTTCACACTTTTGTTTGAGATAGTTCATCAGACTTGTCCTGTTCAAATAAAGACTCCAGTGTTGGACTGTCTTTACACCCCTTGGGACCAAAAATAAAAGGAATTCTTTGAGTTTTTTCTACTGTTAAACCTTTTTTTTCTTTTTGCACCTTCATCATCTGTCAGTTCTATGGACTCTCTGGCAGATTTCTTGTTTCTTAATGAGTCTGAATAAGGCTTTACTGTTAGGTTTTGTGCCATTATCAAGTTGTTCCTCAAAATCTTTTTTGGCCTGCCAATGGTTTTATATTTATGGTTTGCATTTAACCTTACTGGTGTTTAGACTAGAAAGAATTTGCAGACAAGCTAAATGTCAAGATTATCCATGGAAGGAGATGAACTGGATCAGATTAGCAGTTGAATTTTCTTATCTTGACAGTAGTTGACCCCAGATATTTCAGAAAAACGGGACAAAAAGTGAAAAAAAATGAAATAATATATATTTTCAGAGTATCTACTCTAAGACATTATAGTACCTGGATTTTTTCCCTTATGCATGAAATTTTATATCACTAGTATTTTTAAATCCAATCCTCATATGAACCTCTTCCCTGAAGCATAAAAATTTATATCACTATTATTTTTTAAATCCAACCTTTGTGTGAACTTGACTCCTTGCTTTTAAAATATCTAGCAGCAATGAATTCAACAAAATTTTTATTTGGAGAAAAAAAAAATTTCACTGACTTGAAATTTACCAAATTTCAGTATCACTATTTTTTTCTTTCTTTTGTACTGTGAAAAAAAATTTTGAGGGGTCAGTTAATTCCTCTCCTTCATATAACTCTTTCTGTTCCAGATTGCTCTGAGTGCAAGAACATGGTTCAGTATGGCCCTTGGGAAAGAATTCTGAGAAGAAAAATGAAGTTCAGAAGACCTGGCCATCCATAAGACAGAGAAGATTAAAGGCCTAGCAGTAAATTATCATGAAGCATAAGCAATGAATCACAGAATCACAGAATCACCAGGTTGGAAGAGACCCACTGGATCATCGAGTCCAACCACTCCCACAAAACACTAAACCATGTCCCTCAGGACCTCATCCACCCGTAACTTAAGCACCTCCAGGGAAGGCGAATCAACCACCTCCCTGGGCAGCATATTCCAGTGCCTAGTGACCCTTTCCGTGTCGGAAATCATAAATGCAATTGAAAAAAAAAAAGAAAAGGACATAATGCTAAAGAAGGGAAAGGAATTGAAGGAAAGGGAATTGGAAAAAATAGTAATTGAAAGGAAAAGGAGGGGAGGGGAGGGAAGGAGAGAAGAGGGGAGGGGACAGGAGGGGGGGAGGGATGGGGAGGGGAGATGTATTTTCCTAGACTAGATGTATTTTCCTAGAGAGATATGTTTTTCTAGACTTTTCAACAAACTAGTAAAAAAAAAATCCACTAACTGATTATATTTAGGAACTTGTACAATATGGAGGGATTGACAAGGCCAAGGAATGGAAAACTAGAGTAGTTAACTTGTAAAAATGACATTAAGAAAAGGGCATAGGCAGCCGTAGACATAATTTTGTTATATTTACCCTAATTATTTGATAATAATATGTAAACAAATAGAAGATAAACATGACTTTGTCCAGACAAAACCCTATCTATTTTCTTTCTTTGACAGTGTAACTAGAATAAGCTGGAAGAGATAATGTTGATTTATCTTGACATTTGTAAGGATTTTTGTGCTGTTGTATGTGACAACTGGAAGGAAATCAAGGGAATATAAAATAGTTTGAATAATTACATGGTAGATGACTAACTTGTTCAAAAAACAATACTCAAAGACAATATCACAGTAGCACTCTATAAAAAAACACAAGTCAAATTGAACTATATACAATATATTTTATGACCTGGATTAAGAATTGGAAAGTGGAGATGCAAAAATGGTGAATGTTGAGAATGAACTAGAGGGTTAAAGATGACTTTAAAGGATAAAACAAAATAAAACATTAAAATTGACAATTAATGTTTTATGAACTACTAGTTTTATCACTAATTCATTATTATTAATTAATTTTATTAATTATTATTTCCAAGGGAAAAATAGAAAGTGACACATACAGAAAGGAGAAATCAAATGCATAAATGCAAAATGTACAGCAAACGTAAAGAATACCGTACAACGCCACAGACTAAATGTGAAGTAGAAATATGCTGTTCTTTCAAAAAGAGAAATTCTTAATTGAAGATGTGGAAAAAATATTTCTGCATGGGATGTTTGGGAAGTAATTATCCCGGTCTATCTACTACTATTGTAATACTTTATCCAGTTTTAAGCACTATACTTTAAGAAAAACTGAGCTTGGAGGGAGTCCAGGAGAGAGAGTGACAAGAGTGATTAGAGGTTTAGAAATCATGGTGTACGAAAAGAGGTTGAATTTGGTTTGTTTAGTCTAGGAGAAAACAGACTGAGAGACATGGTAGCAGCCTTTCAATATGTAAAAGTTTATTTAAAAAAGATTAAAATCATTTGTTCTTCACTTCTTCTATAGGTAGATTCAGAAATAATTTAAACTAGTTTCTGTAAAGAAGATTTGGATTATATATTAGACATGATATTGTAACTAAATTTCTTAAGCAATGGAACATAAAAATGAAGACATTTATTCAACCCCAGCTGATGTTTTTCCCTACCAAATAAGCCAAACATTTATGTAATTTTTTAGGCATGTTAGGTCATCTGTTAAGACATGGGAAGAATTAGATGGTCTCCTCACAACTATGTTTTTCCATTTTAGAGGTGTTCAAGGCCGGGTTAAATGAGTCTTTGAGCAACCTGATCGAATGGAAGGCGTCCTTGCCTATGGCAGAGGGCTTGGAACTAGATGATATTTAAGATCTCTTCCAATCCAAACTATTCAATAATTCTATGATTCTATGATTATTCACAATTCCTTTTTCTTAATATTTTTAGGTTTTACCTATAAGCATAAATGATATGTGAGAAAAGTAGCAAAACCATTATATCTTGTTACACACTATTTTTGTTACTCGACTTTCCTTTTCCTTATTCTAGAACACCTGGGCACTTTTTTTTTTGCAGAATCATTTTCCAATAGTTCTCTCATTACTCCACAAATAGTAATAATAGACCTGATGTAACCTGTCAGGGTAATTGTCTACCATATTCTTTGTTCATTCTTATATATTACTTCCTTCTTTGGCCACTGTTGACACTGAACTGACTTTTCTTAGGATGCCTGTTCAAGTAGACTTGAGTGGTGCTCTAAACATTTTATCTCTGTATGTGCTGGCTATTCTGACTGATGTTGTATCATCGGAACATTTTGTCACTTTTTTTTTATCCTTTCTGGCCATCATTCATATATACTAAAAAATGGCCCCAGTTTACAACTTTTATGTTCTTCAGTCATAGTCTATTGCCAGGATAAAACTATCTCATTAACATCCTCTGCTTTTTTGTTCCACACAACAGATGCTTTTAAAGTCACTCTGTAGCCTTTACTTTGCCTTATCCCCTTAAACGCAGGGATGCACATTAAAAGTAACTCTGCATCTGACTTGTCCACAAATGTGTCTTTTATTTATTCAAAAGAACAAGGTCTTAGGGTGGATATTTTTGATGTCTATTTTAGAGGACATGAACTAAGTAGTCAAGACTCAAAGTCTCCATGGGTGATTGTATGAGGAAGTCAAGAAAGGAAGAGAACACGAGTAGATCGACAATGTATATGATATCACTTGAAGCAGTCCTTTAGTACTATCATGACCGGCCTTTTCTCTGGATTCCCTTACTGCTTCCAGCACTGACAGTAATCTCACTAGCAAAAAGAGATATTGATGCTTCTGGGCTTGCTTACTCCCTGAAAGTCAGTAAAGAAAGTGATCAAACTGAAGCTGTAATTCAACCATGGTATAGATGGCTTCTAGGCAACTTCCTACAGAGAAGTAAAGCTTTGTCCATGTCATTCACTTGAAGGGAGTCAGACACTTGAGAAAACTGCAGGCAGATATGTCAGGATTTGGAACAGAAAACTCATGAAAGTCTACAACCTCAGATCACAGAATTAGTACTGGTTGAGATGAGTGGGTCTGGGTAACCTAGATTTTTGCAATCACCAAGCCTATAAGGAATATTGCACTGTTTTATGTTTGAAACTAAAACCCCAGGATTTTTCTCTGCAAAATTATCACTGGCTGCAGAATCATCTCCTTGATGTTGAATCAAAATACTTTAAAAAATAAAAACAGCTACCATATTTTCATCACTGTGATCTTTTAAAACATGCACCAGGTATGAGCAGATAAAAATACTCTTTTCTGAATCTTCAGGGAGCCTGAAATTTTATCTGTAGCAGAGATGTAACCAAACTGGTTCATTCAGTTAGACTGTCCATTGTGAAACTTAAAGATAATAGAAGTGCCACAATTGTTAATTATTTAAATCCTGATCAAGTGGGAGGCTATTTCTGTGACAACTCTATGCTCTAGCATTTTTCTTGGTGTCCTTGTCTGTTCCTTAGGGTTCTCAAATCCCCATCTTTCATATTTCCCTATCTCTGCCCAAGGCAGCTTTCACAATGCAGTTCTGTCTACACCGCCCAAAATCTGTAGCACACTGAAAATATCTGATTAGAATCAGATAAATGAAATGTCCTAACAGGAAATGAAGGAAGCATTGGGAAATAAAAAAACCCCAAACAACTAATTTATATTTTCAGCAGTTCCCAGTGGTTTCCCCTTATTGGTCGAAGTGTGAACATTGTAACTGTGCTGAATTAGAGATTTGTCTGAAACAAGTAAGATCACTGAAACCAGTGAGAATGAGTGTGGTTGTGCCATAGGTAGAGGTGCCACTATCTGATCCGGAAGGCAATGATGTCTAAATTAGAAGAAATGGTCACACAAAAAAAAAAAATCAATAATTTTATACCTCAGTGGTTGTTCAATGATTATAATCACAAGCTCCATCTTGGCTTGGGATTTAAGTGGTGTATATGTTACCACTCTAAGGACAGGCCTTCAGCGTAAACTGCAGCACAATGCAAAAATAAACAACCTAGTCTGCGTAACAGAAGCAATACAGATACATTAGTGTATAGGGTCCTGGTACGATAGGTACTAGTTACTCTTCCGTTTAAAGCTGGCTGAGTTATTTCTTTACTGCACTGCTGTCTGTGGTGTGACATACCTTGGGAATCTTGCAAATGACACTAAGCTGGGAGGAAGTGTTGATCTGCTTGAGGGTAGGGAGACTCTACAGAGGAATCTGAAGAGGCTGTATAAATTACCTGAGATGAACAGTATTGAGTTCAACAATGTCAAGTGCCAAGTCCTACACATGGGACACAACAATGCCATGCAGCACTACAGGCTTGGGGAAGAGTGGCTATAAGGCTACCTGGCAGAGAAGGACCTGGGGGTGTTGGTTGACAGCTGGCTGAGTATGAGTCATCAGCGTGCCCAGGTGACCAAGAAGGCCAATAACATTTTGGCCTGTATCAGAAACAGTGTGGCCAGCAGGACCAAGAATGTGATTCTTCCCCTGTAGTCAGCATTGGTGAGGCTACACCTTGAATACTGTGTTCACTTCTGGGATCCTCACTACAAAAAGACATTGAGGTCCTGGAGTGTGTTCAGAGAAGGGCAATGAAGATAGTGAAAGGACTGGAGAACAAGTCTTATGAGGAATGGCTGAGGAAACTGGGATTGTTTAGCCTAGAGAAAAGGAAGTTGAGGGAAGAACTAATTACTGTCTGCAACTACTTGAAAACACATTATAGTGAGGGGGTTGTTGGTCTCTTCTCCCAAGTGACAGGTGATAGAACAAGAAAAGCTGGGCTCAAGTTGCACCACGGGGTGTTCAGATTAGATATCAGAAAAAATTTCTTCACTGAAAGGATTTTCAGGCACTGGAACAGGCTGTCCAGGGAAGCTGCTGATTCACCATCCCTGGAGGTATTTAAAAGATGTGTAGATGTGGTGCTCTGGTATATGGTTTAGAAGTGGACAGTTAGGGTTGGAAAAAATGATCTCCAAGGTCTTTTCTAACCAAGTGCTTGTATGATTCTATGATACCCTTAAAAAAATTCTTACTCCAGGAAAAAAAATTGATATTATTAACATGGTCACAAAGAAAGCCTGTGGTAGAAATAGGAACTGATTTCTTAACTCTCAAGCTCCAGTGCTTAGTTAAGCTACCAGGCAAGCCTGGCTCTATTGGTGCACCAGTACCAGTTTGGCAGCCCTGAGTTCCCCAGCTCAGCCAAGCTGCCAAGAGAGTCTGCCTCATTTCTAGGACTATGGACACCATAAAATGAATTTCTAACCCTAGGACTGTCACTTCCAAAGAGAGAGGTATCTTGCTGTCAGCTAGTTGAACCAAGATATGTTAAGACAGAAGCCATGCTAATGCAAAAACAAGTAAGGTATTTATGTACAAGATCTGAATGTGAAAAATGTTCATAAAGCAGGTGTAGAGAGAAGGGAACTATATTTATTTTAAAGGCTTTTCTCATTCTCTGTCGACAAGTTGACAACCAGTTTATAGGCTTATTTCACCACATGGTTGTGAACTAGAACTCATAAGAACTTTTTGTCCTTAATTTTGTCGTCATGGAACAAATTCCTTGTTTGCAGGAAGACACTTCCTTCAAAACCTAATTCCTACACCTCTTATTCATTCATTGGGTAAGTTCCCTTCCTTCAGGAAAAGTTATATGGAAACCAAAGTAGAATGTCTTTGGCAGAAGTTTCCACTGCCTTGCTCATCCTTTACATTGCATGTGAATCAAGCAGTGTAACAACGATGTCTTATATAGGCAAATGAGCACACCAAATTCTACACTACCTCTGGTTCAAGACCAGGGAAAGTCATAAACAAATTATTTCAAGTGAAAAATAGTTAGGATGTGTAGCCTGTTCATTAAGGGGTACATTGCAACAGATTGCCTTTCTTTGGACTCACTTAGAAAAGTTATATGCTTAAAACACTTCATATTCACCTGCTATGGCTATGTCTGCTATTAGAAGGTTCTATAACAAAAAGGAAGTTTCCAAATGAGTTATTTACCTAATTTTGTGGAAAGTGCATGAATATTCATCTAATTATGTGGGAAAACATGAATTCCCTCAAAATTCTTCATTTCCATACCTTCAATTCAATATGGCTTCCTTCAGTAACGTGCTATTGAATAACAGGATAGTAGTAGTACTTGACATGTGCATTAATCCAAAACAGCTTTGAGACTATCAACCCAATCAACTCCAGGAGTATCTATTGGCCTAAGTACTTGTTGGGAAATATTCTGAAATATTGTAGAATCAGGAGGATTTCCATGTCTGAATATTTTCACCACAAGGGTCATTAGATTAACTCTAAAGCAATACATATAATGCCATTGTAAATCATACCTTTCTTTTTCATCCCCAAGAGGAACATGTGATAGTTCTTGCCTCATTTATATTGAGATGAAAAATAATTAGTAAACCCATGCGAAACAACTAAAAAAAAATAGGTATATATTAACACCGTGTCTGATCACCAGTTGATTTTATTAAGAAAAAAAGAGATGTTAATTAAAGAAAAAGAAGATTTTTCAGCAGAGTTGAACTTGTTTCTGACTTATGCTGCTAGGCTGAGAAATCTCCCCACTCCTGTCACTGCCCTTGCTGTGCTCAAACACTGTAGAAATCCCAGTGAACATGATCCCAAGGCAAATTGTGGTGGTTTATTTCCTCTTCAAACAATAAAACTGTTGCGTTTATCTGGACGAAAATGTTAGAGTTACTTTCAGGCTGCTGAAGAAATCACATATTCCTCCTGTTTCCTTTGAGTATCATTACGCCAGAACATACCAACGTCTGGCTTGGGCAAACTGGCAGCCCCTAGGTGACGGTAGAAATACAACTAATTGGCCTTTAAAATACACAAGGTATGATATTGAATAGAACTACCAGCATATCTGTGGGTTAAAAATGAAGGCAGATAGCGGTCAGCCCTGAGGAAAAGGCTAACAAAACAAGCAGTCCCTGCAAGATATGTCTGCAGTTAAGACATTTTATTTTAGACATAGGCCTAGAATTAGTTTAGTTTGTGTCACTAGAGCACTTGGGAACAGTGATATTATAATAAAGTCTTTGGTTTTCCCATTCTCTGAGGGTTATTAGATGTTTTGTGTTGTATGCTAATCTCTAAAACATCTTTAAGATAAAGCTACAATTTACTGAAAGAAGGGTGTGGCTATTAAACAGGAATGCAACTCAAGAAATCTCGATTCAGTTGCTGGTGCTCCTGTTGCCCAGAGAGTCTGTAGTATGGATGTTTCCTTGCCAAGACCAGCACTCACTGAGACTCTCCAGATAGCAACTGGTGTTGCTGATGTGCAATGTGTGAAAAATAACAGACCTAGGGCATGTACATGCTACTTTGAGAGCCTGAATTATAAGACTGGCAGAAGCTTTGAGTCTTCATATTATTGCAATAAGTATTGGGTTATGACTGATAGATTAGCAGTCTAGTAGCACATTCTAATGATCATTCTACCCTCCAGCATTTTTGAGAAGGCCCTTAAGTGTATCTTTGCCTTTTTCCCATCACAGCTTACAGATGACTTGCAATAGGTTAAGTAACAAAGCCTGATATTTCTATCTTCTGGTGGAAGTCCCATGCCAAATTTGATCCATTGCAACACTGAGAAATATTGATGGTGCATTCTGTGCCTTTGCAGGAGATGAAAAAAAATATTTGTCTCCTCTCTAGTTTCCACAGAGTGATTGATAGCCTGATTAAACTAGGCTGACTCCATTTGGTTACAGAATTGAGGTTTTCTTACTGTGAAAAAAAAATCCTGTTACAGTGCTTTGCAGTTTTTAAATAAAAGTCACATGGATTTAGACAGAAATATCTGCCTCCATGGAGACAGAGCAGTATTTGGAAAGGACAAATGTTATTTCTTCTCAGTCTGAATATTACTTGCTACTTCCAGAAGTTCAGGAGAGTAAGGTCCTCACAAAGCAGAGAACAAAGTTTATATCCTTTGTAGTGAAGGCAAAGGCACTACAGTTTAGGGAACTAAGACTTATTTCTGGTGGGTGTGAAACGAATTTATACCTGTCTTCAATTAAGCTACATGCTAAGTCTATGTTTGTGAAAAGCCTATTGAAATGTATAATAACTGCATATTTGAATAATGAAGTTACCACCTTTTGTTGCTGAGTTCAGAATTTGAAGAAGTAGGTCCATATTTTAGGGGGACTTATGTAGGGTCTGGATTGATCAAATGCAATAATTATAACTAATCAAGTAATAGACACCACTTGATTTGAGACTTGGAGGTTTGCAATCATGGAGCGCAGATGGCAGATATGTGAGTGAATTAAAAATAAACTTTTTCTGAATTTCTAGAACTTGTTGACAGTTTCAGCATTTCACAGCTTCACATATATAAATATAATTGGGGAATACCTTAGTAAGTCCTCACAGGTTTCCATTTTAGTGCCACAGGATCTCCATTTCTTTTTGCCATCTACTTTATACATCCCAATATTAATTGTAAAAGCATTTTCACTAGAAGGATTGTTTTTTACAGGATAGCAAAAATCTTATGAACCGTACTTTACTGAAGACCATGCATAAAGTATGTATTTGTTATTGCCTGTGTGTATTATATGAGTTTTACATCACTGCAGCAATTATGACATGCAGATGAGTATAATGTAAATAATCCAGCAATTGTTTTTGCATCGTGCCAGCATATAAGGACACTGCCCTAACCACTGCATCCTGATTTAACAAAGGATACTTTTTTAATAAGGCATACTAATCCTACTGTATTGGTAGCTCTGTCCCTTTTTTTGAGTTGAGCTCTGCTATCCCACAAATTGGATGGAAATCTCATTAGTGGAGCTATAATGAGCTGGCAATGAAACCCCTTCAAGCTTGCGTGCTTACAGCCATTTGCCTGTTTGTCTTACTCTTCATCATGAGCCTGAAATTGCCCATTAGGATTGCAGTGGAGAATAAGTCTGACTGAAACTCTGATGCTGACAAAGCCACCAAACAGGCCAAAATCTGTCAAACCCAAAGGGGGCTGTAGGTTATTGTTTACAAGAAGACTGCACCTGTGTGTATATGTTGATCATGAGGCCAAACTACAGGGAGAAAGGAGAGGGGATGAGAGGAGAAATGATTTAAAAAACTAAAAAAGAATCCTTCTCAAATTAAAGCCTTCCATATAAAAAGAAAAGGCATAAATTATTTTTAAAAGCTCTGAAATTTTGCTAGCATTTATCAACAGATAGAAACCCATCAAACATGAATGGGACACAAACCCAGAATGGAGTTCTTCTCAGGAAAAAAACTAAATTCAACATGATGCACCATTTAGATCACAACTCTGTGTGTCTTCATTTTCTTATTTTTATACTTTTATGTATGTTTCCTGCTTTGAAATTGGTAACTTAACTCTTTGTTTTGTTAATCTAAAATTTGCTAAAAATTATGTCGAGAAAATCAGAATGGCATAGAGGTTTTAATGAGTTCTGTGTATCCAAACAAATAAATTTACTTTGCAGTCAGAGTTCTAAGATTTCTATGTTCCAAATCAAGCATAGCACTTTTTTTAAATGGTGAATGTTGAAAGTTAAAACACTGCGTTGAGAACCGATGTAAGAAACCATCATGTATCAAACCGAAAGAGATCAATTTGAAGACAACTAAAGAACATTTCAGCTAGGATTCATTGTACTGAAAATTAACTATCTAAAAGTTAGAAATACAGTCTAAGGTAGTCATCTATGGGCAACTTTTGTTGTGAATAAAGAGATAGGAAGCTCCAGAAAGTCACTGGTGACACTCAAATGAAGAGTCTCAGTCCATTGTCTACAGAGGAGGCCTAGATGATAAGCATAAGATTTGAGAAAGATGTAGTAGAATATTTGGATAGCTGAGTTTATTACTGCCGCACAGTCATCTGCCCAAGCATCCAAAAAATATTTCTGCCCTTAAAGAAGAAACTTTTTGTCAATACATCAATCAGTTCCTGAATCACTGCAGGTTTAAAATCCATATAGGACACAGTGGTTCAGGAGTAAATTCATGTGTGGGTCAGGTGTTCCTGCCTTGGTTTGGGTATTCATGTCACAGATCAAAGTGGACTTCCATTCTGCTGCCCAGTTTTTAAAGATTGTTCCTTTTTTTATCAGAGACATCAAGGTAGACATCAGTTTTCAGGAAGCTGAAGTTAGACAACACCAATCTCCCACTTAGAGATCTACCATGCTAATTTTAGAGTACTACTTATCTTGTGTGAAATTTGTTACATGGGAACAGATTTAGGGTAAAGGAACATAGTGGGAACGTTAAGATTTGCACTACAGACCGTACAGACTCATTATAACTCACTAAGTTCTGCAAGTGAGTAAAAAATCAAAATTAAAAAAGAAGCAATTTGAAGTCCTAGATGCTCTATTTCAGGATGTAGGGGTTTTCTCACTTAGTTTTAATTATTTATTTTAACACTGCATGGAATGTGCTCTGTAAAAATAATGAAGTCTTAATAAAAGGAAGCTTAACTGCAGTTCTTCACCTTTAGATCTTCCTTAACTTGAAAAAGATGATTAAAAGTTTGTTGATTATAGGTCATACATGTCAGCGATTATAAATTAACTGCTTTCTTTTCTGCAGTTTTATTAATCGTAAAGTCATGATTCAGTGTGTGTTGAGTCTATTGATTCTCCACAGCTGGACCAAATCAAGCCTGCAACTTCTACAATATTGTACTACTTTACTGGGTCATGTCTCTCAAAGTAGACTCATAGTCAGCTATGAGTCTATATATGCTATTCTAGTCTATTTATGCTATACTGTGCTTTCAGCCAGTGTGTGCATGTGCATCCGCAGGTGTCTATAGGTTTAAATCTACCTGCATTAGCTAAACAACACATCGGAAGACACAGAACCATGACCAACTGTATCATTTTCTTCTAGATGAAATAATTTCTTCTTAAGTTGTGTAAGAGACAGGACCATCTGATAATGAAGCTGGATAAGAGAAATGAGAACAATAGCCACAGTTGATCAGATACAATGTACTGTTGAGATCACTGCATGTGTTAAGAAAATTCAATGGCATAGGCTAAGAATGCTGGCACTGAAATACTTGTAGAAGACATATGTTGAAGGATCAGAACACTGTGATACAAAACTGGAAAAAACAGGATGAGGACAGTGATCACATTTGATTTCTCGTGCTGTATTCTGCACTAACATTGCTGCATCTCTGCTCTGTGAGCCAGATTCTGTCTGTTTGTGTAAGTCCAAACTAACTGCTGATGTCAATCCTGCTTTTCTGTCTATAAAGAAATGTATAGTCCACCATGTGAAATGAAGAAGATTGGCTTTCATTGAAAACTCTTTATTATTTGTCTACTAGATATGTGGTACATACATTAACAGATGCCCAGTGGGTAAATGAGTTTCACCACTGTGGCAGCAACAAAAAAGTGGTCAACCCCAAAGGCATGTCAGTGAGGGCAACAACTTGATAATGGGACTATCTTTTTTTTGCTGACCATTTATAGTTTATTTCATACACTTTTTTGTCTTCTTTTTTTTTTTGGTAGAGAAGATTTTTTTATTATTATTATCTGAACTATGCTAAGGAGCCCAAAATCCAGAAACTTATTTGGGTATTTAAGTAGCTAATATTCAGAGTAACTTATCCCATTTTTTTCCTGGGTTACTTTGGCTTCTTCTGTGTGTTGTTCACATCAAGTAATGATAACTACTCTCAGGTTACATGAAGTTTCATTCAACTTTACACTACTTCCTTAACAAAGAGACGGTAGATTGGAATAGGAGATTTTGTCAACATAAGACAGATAGCAATTTTAACATGATTTGTTTTGGAAGGAATAAGGTGTCACCTTTGAACAATGTGCTGCAGAGCTTGCAGTCATAATTGGCTTTATATGAGTATTTTATTCTTCTAATGTTCTTTTTTATCTTGTAGGTTCTTGGAATAATTCAGTTGCCTTTTTTTTTTTTTTTTTTTTTTTTTTTTTTTTTTTTTTTTTTTTTTTTTTTTTTTTGTATCACATTGTAATGGTTGGTGTTAATGTTTATAAGTTGGCAATGTTTCACTTCCAACTAAAAATCAGATCACCAGGGTCTGGTTAAAATATGAAAGATGTTAGGGCAAGAAGCAGCCATGTTCCCAGGGCCTGATGGAAATGTTCAGATAATTGTTCAAGTAATTGAGAGGTTGTCTAGGGGGATTAGGCTGAGACACAGAAGTAGTTGTAAAAATCAGTACTCATCTGTCCTTTTCAGCGCTCTTCTGAAGGCTTATATTCAAAGCGGTTTTGCTAAAATATTGGAAATGTAACTTCTCTTTCTGTCTTATGAGCAGGCAGTGTTGATAATGATGATGACGATCTTGAAATCTCCAGAACTCGCCTTTTAGTGATCCATCCAGATACAAGATCCTAAAGGTTCTTCTTTTTTTTCTTTCATCTGCCAGTAGATTAGACTTCTGATCTCATAGTTGGTGATGCCTAGGAGTGGAGTATCGGCCGCACAGATCATAGTGATGGGCAATGTTGATACTTTCTGTGGTTTACACATTGTGTCAAAAGTAACATGACATTATGTTTTGTAGCCTTTCACACCACTATCTCTCTTCCCTTTGTGTTTGAAAAGGCAGTGTGCAACTGTGATTTTAGCTGGCCTATCTTACTCAGAAGGGTCTTCATTGACATTTTAATGTCTTTTCATCTATTTTCTGTATAATGGCCTTCTGCCTGTAATACAGATTTTCTTCCCATGATTGGAATTCTCATATTTTCCACAATTACTCACTCATCCAATAAATTTAAAGCTTGTCTGAGAGATAATTCTCTAAACACAAGTTTTTCACGATTCCTCCAGCTTTCTTCTTAAGTATATATGATATTTGAGCATCTGGTTTTGAATGTAATGTTTTTTATAGAATAAGTCAATTGTTTTGGTTATTCTTCTAACAACCTTAGTTCTATTAAAGTAAGTCCCTGCAACATATAGTCAGGAGAGGGCACGGAATTATTTTCCTTGAAGAGAGTTTTTTTCTGCTAATTTGGCATTTAAGGAGTCAGTTTTGTCTGAGGAATAACATTTCAATAGTTTCCAGTAGTGCTGAACCTAACTAAGTTCTTGCAACTTGTCTGAGACACATGATTTTTTGAAAGATTTGATGACCTTCAAGAGGTTAGAATAATTTTACCTGACCTAATAATCAACCAATATTATTTATACATGGGGTAGTTTTTAGTAGTGTTTTGAAATATGGATTGAATTCCATTCAAATTTTCTCTTCAAGGCTGAAGAATGACAAGTTGTAAATTATGAAAATTGGGATAACAAGTCCCCCAGGAAAACACCCCAGGGGTTATGGACTGGATATAAGTTGCAGTCTTGGAGGGCAAGATTTCTTTGAGATGTTTTTATTAAAATTTGAAAGAATTATGTTATTGTAGTGCTATACATTCTTAATGATTTCTTTATTCATGTATGAGGGACAAAATCAAAGACCTCTTAGTCTTTGCATATTGTCCTGAGATTTTCTGGCTTTGAGAGTCTTCATAACCAACATATCAATCAGAAGTCAATCCCCATAAGTACTAGTACTTCTTTCACATCCTTTTCATTCCCATGTGATATTTTCATTAGAAACTACACTGTAGTAGATTTACTCTGATATGACCAAGGTTAGCAGTTTTGCACACACAGTTGAGAGACATGTGATTATTGAGGAGTTGGGAACTACTTGACAGTCTGTGCTTTTGTTTTCCATAATTAACATTATTCTGACATGCATTTTAGTGATTACTCCTGAGAGAACTCTCTTGAGTTTTGTGTTAGTCTTGGGTGCAAAAATGCAAAATAATGAAGCCAAAGACTATGGATAACATCTGGTCCTGCCATTTTTTTTTCTGTGAGAGATCACTCGATCATTTCTGCTGCTAATTTTAGTCTTATTTGTTGTTAAGCCTTTGTTCCAGCATCTTTAATCCACTTGGTATTGCTTTTCCATTTAATAAGGTTGCATGAGACTTCTTTGCACCACTTTATGTACTTTGGAAAGTTTTTAGAGATTCCTTCTAATAAAGTCTTTTGTTTGAAGTTGAATGGCTTTCCTGACTGCGTGTCTGCTTTGTGATATTTTATCTTTTCATATCTTTTAGCCTGCAGATAAGGAGGGCATGGCTTGCTTGCTTACTGTTGGAAAAATGGTAAATATTAGTAATAACCTGTGTATAACAAATTTTGACAAAGATTAAAAGAATATTTTTTCTGGCTTGGCAACACTTAATGATAGAGTTTGGATCACTGCAGATGTTTTTATATACTGGAACAGTAAAAAATGACGTGATTCTTGAGACTATGATTGACATTTTCACTGGAAATGTGGGGTTTTTTGTTGTTGTTGTTAGTGGGTTTCCTCTTCCTCCAAACGTTACCTTCATCATACATGAACTTATCTCTTTTGAGGATTGGTTGTTGTCTTTTTGGTTTCTTCTGGAGAAGTACTGCTATCTGGACTCCTTTTGTTGAATAAGTGATGTTGAATGAGATGTTCTTGGTTATAACCCACAGTATGGAAGTTTAGCTGTCCCACCTGTTTTACACAGGAATTGAATAAGAAAGGTTGAAGGATTAAAATCTAATGAATGAAGAACAATTACCTAATGTTATCTCTGGAGTCTTTGAGAGAAGCCAGGGTAGGTGTAGTATTCATTTATCCACAGAGACAGAAGGCTCAGATTTTTGTGATACATGGTAGCAAAAGCAGTTTATAAAAAGACAGTATTAATGTCTGCCTTGATTGGTAATGCTTGTGACACCTCAGTTGTGGCTATAAGATTAGCTATCATTACAGCTAGAGACATCTCTTTTTCATTCATTTAAACAGTCTGCCTGGAAAGATTTTAAACATGGATGGGAAGAAATTATATGCAACAGGAATGGGATCACCATTACTTTTCAAAATATATTTTAATTCGCAATAAAGTTCCTTAAGTTTCAGTCTGTTTTGCCCATGACAATAACTGATAAGGCATCTTGGGTTGTTTTAGACATGGTGTGACCAGCAGGTCCAGGGAGGTTATTCTTCTGTACTCGGCACTGGTGAGACTGCACCTCAAATCCTGTGTTCAGTTCTGGGCCCCTTGCTACAAGAACAATGTTGAGGCTCTGGGGTGTGTCCAGAGAAGAGCAACGAAGCTGGTGAAGGGGCGGTAGACCAGGCCTTATGAGGAGCAGCTGAGGTGTAGACGAGGCACTCAAGGACGTGTTTTAGTGGCAGATAGGAATGGTTGGACTCAATGATCTAAGAGGTCTTTTCCAACCTGGTGATTCTATAATTCCTGTCTTTTATCTCAACCCACAAGCTTTCTCATCCTATTTTCTCCCCCTTATCCACTGTTGTTTGACTGTTAGACAATGTTAACTCACCACATTTCATCATAGGCTGGTTTATTGTCCTTCATACTGAGGCTAGTGTTACAAGTACATCTAGCCATTCCCGTTTGGTGAGTGTCGTTTTGAGGAGAATGCCCTGAACCTGCCCAGGGGTAATGTTGCAGAGAGGTCTTAGAGAATGCAGATAGGATTCCCTTTGGAAGAAATTAACCAGAAGAAGCTCTAAAAGGATTACTCCTGGTATTGTCCAGCCACTAAAGGGTGTCCTTGCCACAGGAAAGCCTGGAGCTAGCTCATCATGAAAATCATCATGGACATTGTGCCTTAAAAAAAAATTTATACAGCTCCGTTATACAGATCCGTTCCTGTAGTGATATCTGCTGATTTAGACAAGCCTTCCTGAATAAGACTTTTGTTAATGCTAAGGAGCATGGACTAATTATGTAGAAGAGGAGATGAATTTACTTCAGGATTTCATAATTTCTGGCTGTATTTACCATGCCATAGGAACAGTCCTTGACCTAGAGAACAAATAGAACAGTGTATATCCCACGCTGATATAAGTCATCTGCCCCTCAGCCATGATGTACAACACATGGTCCAGATATTTTCAGGCCATAGATATTCCTCTGAAATATACTCTAAATTAGAATTTTATTTTCAGTTTGAAGTGACTAATATGTGACAGTTCTGTCATGACCTATGAAATGGTGTTTATAGCAGCATGCTGAGGATGTGATGCATATTATGGGCAGTGCAAGACATGATGAGACAGGGTACTTGTAGATATAAAGTCTGCAGATGCAAACTTGGTCTTTAGTACAGTCTCCTTTTGTTCTAGAGCAAGCAACACAGAAGACTAGATCTAAGTTTCACCTCACAAGGAAATAATTGGGAGAAAAATGCCTAGGGGCAAACCAGAGTATGTATAGTTTGGACAACCAGCGGAGCAGAACCTGAGAGAAATAGATGAGCTGAGAGAATAGATGTACCTTCCACTGAATAGCAGTCCACTCCGTAAGAGGAAAGCATGTAGTCTTTATCAAGATACATAATGTCGTCAGCTATGCAAACAGTTCTATCTTATTTTCTGTAGATTCATAATAAGATAAAATATTAAATAGTTACTACACAGGGTGGAAGCAAGGGTCAGTAACCTGGGAGGAATGCAAAGAAATTGTCTGAGCAGCTAGGGATCAGGTTAGAAAAGCTTAAGCCCTGATAGAATTAAATCTGGCCAAGGATATCAAGGACAAAAAGAAAAGCTTCTGTTAATTTGTCAGTGATAAAACAAAGACTAGGGAGAACGTAAGCTGTCTCCAGAAGGAAACAGAAGATCTGGTTACCCCGTGTATGGAGGAGGCTGAAGCACTCAATGACTTTTGTGCCTCAGCCTTCACCAGCAAGAGCTCAAGCCACACCACCCTAAACCCAGAAGGCAAAGGTAGGGACTGAGAGAATGAGGAACCTCCCACTGCTATACGTATGTATAGAATTCAAGACGTCTAAGGAACCTGAAGGTGCACAAGCCCACAGAACCTCATGAGATGCATCTCTGGGTACCATGGTAATGGCTAAGCATTTATCCATCATATCTGAGAAGTAGCGGCCATCCAGTGAAGTCCCTGCTGGCTAAGGGTAAAAGGGGAAACACAACTCCCATTTTCAAAGAAGGAAAAAAAAGAAGAGCATAGGAACTATAGGTTGGTCAGTCTAGCCCCTGTGCCTTGCAAGATCATGGAGAAAATCCTCATGGAAACTGCTGAGACACATGGAAAATGAGGAGGTAATTGGTGATAGTCAGCATGGCTTCACAAAGAATAAGTCATGCCTAATGAATTTGATGGCCTTCTGGGATGGAGCTACAGCACTGGTGGATACAGGAAGTGTAACTGACAGCATCTGCCTGGACTTGTGCAAAGTATTCAACACTGTCCCACACAACATCCTTGTCTCTAAATTGGAGAGGTGTGATTTTGACAGATGGACCACTCAGTGATTAATGTATTAGCTGGAGAGTCACACAAAGAGTTGTGGTCAATGACTCAATGTCCAAGTGGAGAATGGTGACAAGTGGTGTTCCTCAGGAGTTGGTATTAGGACCGGTGTTGTTTAACATCTTTGTTGTAGACAGAGATGTGGGATTGAAAGCACCTTCAGCAAGTTTACTGATGACACCAAGCAGCGTGGAGTGGTTGACACACTGGAAGGAAGGAAGGAATTCCATTATGAGAGACCTTGACAGTCTTGAGAGGTGAGCCTATCTGAACCTCATGAAATTCATCTTGAATGCTAGTGTCAGGTTAACTTTTACTTGTTTGCCTAAAGTGAGGAAAATTCAGGCCTTAGTCCTAAAGACAGCTCCAGCATTAGCAGCAGAGACAATGCCACCAATTATTGAGCAATATAAAACCAGTTTATTCCTTGACACAGTCATTGGGAGAGTGGAAATGAGATACAATATAAAATGGATAGTAGAGTGAGCTGATAATTTACCGTGTACCTAAGTTCTCCTTTGCTGTTTGTCCTGCATCTACTATCCAGGAGAATGTTAAATGCTGATGGGTTGGACTGGGGAGAGGAGGAGGAAGAGACAGGCTAGACCCCAGCTTGAACCTCCAGGAATATTTCATTAGATCTGTTTGTCAGTCACAATAAAATATTATAATAATGCAAGAATATTTGCATTTCTGGTTGCATATGTTAACTGGGGTTTGCTGATAAATAGAAAGTGAAGGACCATATAATAAGGAATCAGAGGAAGAAATTATGGATTCTGTTATATGCTAAGAGCCTGTATTCTGAGTACAGAATCTGGTTCAATCAAAAAAATTGTGTATCATAATAGACTGAAAGACACTCAAACTGTGCAACAGTCAGAGTTACAACACTGAAAACTGTCTAGTTACATAAATAGTTCAAAATCTTACCAGGTTTTAGGGGCTATGTTTGTTTCATTGTTTACTGCTCTCCTAAGAACAGGTACATTACCTAGTGACGTGAGCAAGTGATGATGAAGGAACTCTTCCCATTTACACCAGAAGGGAGTTTGCCCCAATGTATTTTACATAACATGATTTCATTCTTGGAACTATTTCTATAATTGATATATTTTGCTCCTTAAACTTGATGATTGTACTTTGCAGCTGATTAACTGAAGTTTGCTTAAAAAAATTGTATCTTCTGGAGCATAAAATCTGTGAAAATTATGCCAAATATATGTGTAAATTCGTGTTACTTCCCAAAGTTAAAATGTTTCTTTCCAGATCATGTTATGTGAGTGTATTGAATGCACCAAAGTACTAAAAAAGAGCAGGATTCAAGAACTGATCATTGCCAATGAACAGGAAGTGCTTGAGAGGAGTTGAAGTATGGTATTTCTAGACAAAATAGGCAATATTTTCTGTATCTTCTCACAGTTCATCTTCCTGCTTTAATGTATTGCATGTTATAATGCAATCTATGAGATAGAAACAATACCAAGAGTCCTAATTAAATTAAAAGTAATTACCCATTGTGTAGATATGGCTTTCAATTGAGCAGCTGCAAGTTGATATTTTGTCATCCTCAGTTTATCTATATACACATGTGCGATTCTTTGTATCAGTTATTAACGACATTTTCTAAGTAGTCATGAAGTGTTGTGGAAAGCAGAAGAGGAAAAAGATGAATGAAAAAAGTGTTATTGGAAATGCAGACTATGAATGAGTACATTTACTACTGTAAATCTTCAGCTGAGATGCTAATTCCTTACTCACTTATTTTCTGTTGCATCTCAGAGTTGTCTGAAAGAAGTACCAGATCCTGCCTTTTTTTTTTCTTTTCTTTTTTTTTTCTAATTTTTGAGGGGCTAGTAGCAAATTTTAAAACTAGATAATCTGGTAGATCAAGCACAAGTTCTTTTTTCTTTATTAAAGTCCTTCTCTCCTGCCCTGGAAATGTCAACATATCCTATATGGATTATGTATAGAATTTACTTGTTTAATATATACATATAATTAACACACATTTAAAGAGGTTTTGGAAAGGTTTTGGAGAGTTTTTTGAGAGGAGAGGTGAGGTTTTGGAGAGGAGAGGAGATAGATGTTCCATTTTAGAAGAAAAGGTTCCTGACTTTTAAGCAGATTTTAGGCTAGACATCAGGAGCAAGTTTTTCACAGAAAGGGTCATTGGGCGTAGGAACAGGCTGCCCAGGGAGATGGTTGATTCACCTTCCCTGGAGGTGTTTAAGGCACGGGTAGACGAGGTCCTGAGGGACATGGTTTAGTGTTTGATGGGAACGGTTGGACTCGATGATCCGATGGGTCTCCTCCCACCTGGTGATTCTATGATTTTCATTTGACAACAATGAATTTTTCATTACAGAAAAATATTGCAGTATAGTATTATTCAGACTGATTTAGTGGTTTTTTTTCAGCTGCATGATTCTGCTATAACAATGAGATACAACGTCATTCTCCAGTTGAGAATATTATGCAGCTGCTTAAGAGCATATGCAGCGTGATGTCCATTTGAGTGACTGTTATCGTACTTGCAAAAGCCTGCTACCAAACAGGAGCAATTATTCCCAATGCAGTCAAATTAAATTTTCATAACTATGAAGCTTCATTTTACCTTGGGGCACTACCTGATGCCCATTCCTTCATTCCTCGTTCCTTAATCCTCTATATTAAATCTAAACAAATCAATGTTTACTAACATTAATATTTTAACACACGGTACTTGCTCTGTCTTCTGACATCTTGTGTCTTTATTAGTAGCATGGTGAAGGTTTTTGTACAGTGAATAGCAAAAGGCCCCTTTTTTGTTTTCTATTTTTGTTAACTGGTTTAATACTTCATGTGAAAATGTGCACATATAACAGTATATTTTTCTACCACTTAAGTCAGCAAAAATTCCTAAGTAGTAAGAGAAAACAAATCATCATTTCACCAATGTAAAACGATCGTATTATGGATCTAAGCGCTAAGGGAGCACTAAAGAAAACCTATATTAATTCCTGCATTAGTCAAGTGAATAAAATGCATTCATGCCCCTTTAAAGAGCCATCAGTGACTTTTCAGTCCCCAGGTATACCAATACAGGTCCATATACATTTATCAAACTATCTCACTGCCTACAGGCCAGAGCTTCATGAACTATACCAAGAGCAAAATACCTCTGCTACTTGTGAAGCTGCTTCCCAGATAGAGTGAACCTGCAACTGTCCTCATAGTCACAGACCCCTGATTCCTACCCTGCAGTTCCTTCATACTCCTATTAGATGTCTGCCAAATACCTAATTGTAGTATTTGTCTGGATACTCAATACCTGGAACTAGCCTTTGTCTGTATGTGATACAGAGCAAATTAATGGATAGGAACACAAATCAATTAAAAAATAATTAAAATGGTATTCTATTTTCCTTCCTCTTTCCCTCACTGCCATCCTTCCCACTCATTTTGTGACTTTTTTGCCTATATCTGTACCATAAAGCCTCCTGGCATTATTTCTCTGTCCCCAGTGAAGTTTGAAACTCCTTTTAATTTAGTATCAGCAAATGTAATTACAAGCTAGTTACTCTCACTTCCAACTCATTAATGAAAATGCTAAATAAGACTGGACCTAAAGTACCTTCCTAGAAATCCGTCAGATAGTGCTTCCAATTTCTATAATACAAGTGCTTCCAATTTCTATAATATAGTCACTCTCTCCTCAAAAAGACTTTTCAGTAAGTATCAACATCACCTCTTACTTAGTTTGTGGGAGTTCCTGGACAGTCATCCAGATTCCTGCAGGACTGAATATAATCTCTCCCATCCCCTTGAGTTTCTTGCCAACCCCTAACCTAGCAGAGAAAAGCTTGAAAACTGAGATCCTTGGCACACAGCTACTGTTCGTTTAAAGGTTTATTGCATTTTTTTTTAAGATGAGGAGATGAGAATAGAAAGAAAATTACCTTTATTTAAAGCTTTATAACACTAGAGTAGTTTTACCTATAGCTAGGACTATAAACTTTAAAGTAGAGTTCAGCAGGCTGTGTCCATCAACCATGGGAGAAAAAAGACAGATGCTATGGAAGCTGATAATTACGAAACTAACATCAGCAGCCACATTTTCTCTGCCTTTTTATTATTAGAAAAAGTTAAATCCTGATATCTAGTTCATTCGTTGTGTTTTCTGGCACACACTGGATTTTTGTATGCCTGCTGGGCTGGAATCCTGATGCCGGAAAAAATAAAATAAAGCATGCTGCAATTTCTAGCTGGCTACTGGGCTCTTTTCTGCACTTAGCTTCAAAGATTTTTTAAAATATATTTTTCTGCACCACAGCTCAGGGTTGCTAAATCCAGAAATTGAAACATTCTGGGAACCAAATCATTTGGGGGCAAATCAAAGCTCTTGGAATGTTGCCCTAGGATTTTGAAGATAGCAGTTAATAGTAAAAAATGTTCAATATTTTTAAGGAAATCCCAATTACAGATGGGTGTACCATTCAAATCCTTGATCCTTGAGGAGTAGAATGAATGCTGTATGTCTAACAGAGGAGGAAAGCGTGCCTGTGTTGGGAAGGCAGGAATGAGAGATGAACAAAAGGAAAACCCTTGTATTTTACATCTTTTATGGATCTATATTTACATGTAGGTAACAGTTGCTTCTGAATCTGAAGATGAAGCTTATTTAGTTATTCAGGTCAGTCTCTATAATAGGTCTGACAACAATTACAGATCTCTACTCAGTTTTTTTTTTAAATTCAGTTTTAAATTATCAGTGTTGTTTTCAAAATGGAAATAATAAAGTTTAGGGGTAGGAAGAGTTTAGATGGTGGTGTTAAGGCTCCTTTCCCTGCTCCAGTGAAATTTCCTAATACTTGAGTTTTGTAATGATATTATAAAGCATAGTTTTGTTAAGTATAAGTTTGCAGAGGTTGTAGTTACACTGTTACTTTCATCTGACATAAACATGTGCCCTGTGTGAAAGAGATGCTTAGGACACCAAGACGCCAGGCTGACCCAGTTAGTTTTCAGCTTAGTTCTCAATACTAACTAGTTCTGTGAACAGCTGTGCAAATGCTAGTGCCAGCACAGGGGAGTTAGGAGAGATGAGGATGGAGGAATGGACCTTAACAGCAATATGAATGAATTTACATCAATCTATAGTGACTAAAAAGCTACAGTCAGAGATAAGAAAAACCGGCAAAAATAGATCTCTAAGGTTTTTCTATATGTTCCCAGTCCAAAAGCTATTGTAACCTCAGGATTTGAAAGACAGTAAATGTGTAGCCTAAATGTCCTGTCTTTTCAGACAGGTTGCTTTCAATGAACAGGGAATGGTCTGTAGTCAAGGTCAAGCTTTGCTATCAAGCAAAGCTGACTGGAGAACCTGAGGAACTGGAAAAGCATAAGACTGCAAAGCACACTGTGGATTCTGCTACCTAGAGCACATCTATCCTGGTTATTTGTACCCCAGAAGCCTCATAGACAAAATTCCTCAAAATATTTTAAAAAATGTGACAGTTCACTATAATACTATAATCAGTCCAGGACTACATGGGTTTAGAGACTTTGTACTCTTAGATGTTGGAAGCACTGCATAATAGGCAACTATGCAGTAAGGATGCAGTAACAATGGCAACATATACGTATGCTTGAGGTGTGCATATAGAACTGATATCAGCATGACAGTTTGCATATGTGACTTAGTGATGCTATGAGCAGAAAAACAGCATTAGTTTACAGTAACTGAATATATGCATTATAAAGAGGGAAGAAAGATTTCCATCAATCTTGCTATTTAATAATTATGCAGTAAATCATAGAATCATAGAATCACAAGGTTGGAAAGACCTCTTAGATCAACAAGGTCTTCCTACCTGCCACTAACCATGTCCCTGAGAACCTCGTCTACACATCTTTTAAATACCTCCAGGAACGATGACTCACCCACCTCCCTGGGCAGCTATTCCAGGGTCAATGATCTCTTCTGTGAAAAATTATTTCCTGATATCTAGTCTGAACCTCCCCTGGTGCAGCTTGAGGCCATTCCCTCTTGTCCTATCCCCTGTCACTTGAGAAAAGAGGCCAGTTCTCTCCTCTCTACAACCTTCTCCCAGATAGTTGTAGAGAGCA
>WAAB01011267.1:213506-224276 GCA_013389865.1 Piaya cayana
ACACCACTTTTGATCAACCTCCAGCTGGAATTAACTCCATTTACCAAAACTCTTTGGGCCCGGCCATCCAACCATTTCCACCCAAGAGAGTGTGAGCGTGTCCAGGCCAGTTGCAGCCAGTTTCTTAATCAGAATTCAGTGAGAAACTGTGTCAAATGTTTTACTTAAGTCCAAGAAGATGCATCCACAGCCTTTCCCTCATCCAGAAAGAGGGTCATCTTGTCATAGAAGGTGATCAGGTTAGTTTGGCAAGACCTGCCTTTCATGAACTCCCATTGACTGGGCCTAATCACCTGCTTCTCTTGCATTTGCAGTTTGATAGCTCTCAAGATCACCTGTTCCATCTCTATATACTTTTTCCAATACCTTTTTAAACAGCATTATTCTCCTCATTAGTGTTTCATTAGCTTAAATGCAGCCTCATACTTAATTACCTAATGCTAGGTACCTGAATGAAGAATCTAAATCATGGGAAAGATGCCTACAACGCTCTGCAAAGACAGAGAAGGAGGCAAGTTGTTTCCAGAAGATAATTCAGGTCCCTGGTGCCCACATTTCTCCAGTTATTGTAAAGAGAACTTTGTCTGATTCTTGTTTTGGCAGCTTTATTGAAACTCTGCATTGACATGAACCCTAGTACCAAGGGTGGATGTCGGTTGGGTTTGCCTTTCTTTAGACTTCGCACTGTCCAATGACAATGGTTCAATCTTGTGTCAGAGTCCTTATTCTGGAGTCTGTTTCATAACTTTCATACTATCACCTTTCCATAGTAAGTTTTTTATTCATATCATCAGAAGACAGAGTATGCATAACATTTTCTCAGTGAAGGTGGAGTCCACAGTACAAATTTTCTACACATACTTGAAACTATTTGTATCATATTTTTCTTGCCCCTTGAAACATAAGAAAGCACCTGGTGAATTAACTGCAGAATGTGAAGCAGAAAACCAGTACTTTGGTAGTGCTGTGCCTGCCTAAATGGCAGATTGACTGGGTGGTTAACTGGGAAGGCACATGCCGCAACACAGCCAGAGCCAATTGGGGATAGCAGCTGCCCTTTGTAAGGATCCCTACTCAGCACTTCAGGGCACTGTTTAAACAAACTTGTTGTTGCTGACAGCTAATGGGGACTCCGTTCGTGCTCAGGAAACAGGGTTAGGTAGTCTATTCATCGCTATTGCTCTGGCTCTGTTTTCTTGCCAAGCAAAACAAGAGTTACAGCTATGGAGTGTTTGCAGCATCAGGGCAGGACAAAATACTTTCCCAGAATTATTTTCTTTTCCCCGGTGTGTTGACATGGCTCACTTCCTCTTCAGAAAAGTAATATCTTGGAAGAATGACTGAGTTACATAATCGTAGAATTATAGAATGGTGTGGGTTAGGAGGGATCTTAAAGATCATCTATTTCCAATCCCCCTGCCATGGGCAGGGACACCTCCCACTAGATCAGGCTGCCCAAGACCCCATCCAACCTGGCCTTGAACACCTCCAGGGAGGGGGCATCCACAGCTTCCCTGGGCAACCTGTGCCAGTGCCTCACCACCCTCATTGTGAAGAATTTCTTCCTAATCCTTAATTGAAATCTTCACCTATCCAATGTAAAGCCATTCCCCTTGTCCTATCACTATATGACCTTGTAAAATGCCCCACCCACCTTTCTGGTGGCTTTCTTATGAAACAACAAGAAGTAATGGATTACATCTTCACATGCCTTCCTGACATGATAATTTTGTTTCAGAAAACAAAAGATTTTATTGTTGACAGAATATTACACAGAAAATGACTGAGTTTGATAGATTTTTCCATTGGGGTTAAAATATTCTATTATACTAAACAGTAGATTTCATGCACTACCAGAAGTCATTTATGTGTTCTCCCAGCCCTTACCAGGTATTCAGGTGGACTAGGTCTGAGCCTCAGTGGTGTATTATAATACCCTGCAGACTAGATGGCTGTAATATATAAAATGAACCTTTAGTGGATTATTTTTTCTGGAATTTACTTCCATACTAAGCCATATCTCTTGCACCATGTTATATTAAGTGCTGTGTTTGGTTTTGTGTAATTGTCACTACCAGCTCCATATTTCCTAAATGTTCCAAAGATGGTTAGCACTTTTTTTTTTTTGAATAAGACATGCATGAGAAAACGGATTTTTAAAAAGTCTTCACTGGCTTAATTCAACTCTCTTTGATAAGGATAATGCTAAGACGGTTCCAAACATTTTTCACAGTCCCAAGTATTATGTAGTGAACCTAAGATGCACTGCAATACTCATGTTTCCAACTCAGTACTACCTACTTTTATTTTTCCTCACACTGAGTTTGCCTTTGGGAGAGTGATTATGGGTCTTTTTGCCACTTGTCTGTTGTCTTCAATGCTGAAAGATGTGCTAATGCTGCAAGACTATAGCTTTAAGCATCAAAGATACTGCCTTCTGGTGATATGATTGATATAAGTTCTGCTCTTTACTCATGTTTTTCCTAGATGAGCTATGCTGATTATATTTTCTTCTAATATCCAAGACTCATTGCTGTACCCTCTCCATTGTTTACTTTGCTTCATGTTTGTAGAATATCTTCCCTGTCTTGTGGAATCCCTAGGTCTATGTTTTGCAAATCACAAATTATTTCAAGAATTCTAGCTTTGCATATTAATTCAAGAAACAGTAAAAAGATACGGTTTCATAATATACTGAACTCAGAATCAGACCTATTTATAGGCTTGGATTTATCTATCTAAAAAGAAAAAAACCAAAAACAAAAACAAAAAAACAAAAACAAAAAAACACCCCAAATCCCCAGGCAATAATGTCATAAATTCAAATCACACGTGGGAAAACTTAAACTGAGCATTCAGGACTGGTACGTGAGTGCTTGTATGAGAGTTCTTGTCATCTGTTTGGTACACTGCATTCCTAAGCAGTGCCTACCTTAAATTTTATTACCTAAGAAGTGCTCCAGATATGAACAGCACTTTAGTCCTGATTCCAACTAAACCATCAGGTGTTTACTCTATTTAGCATTTCATCTCAAAATGAATGGTTAATGCATATGTCAACTTTAGTACTTTCAACATCATAATTCCAGACCATAATGTGCTCAGAAAGAGACTCACTCTGTAGTTTCAAGAAATAATGTGCACATGAAGATTAGAATGTGAATGATTTTTCTTCTCATCACAAAACATTTCTAATTGCTCTTCTCTTGAGAGAAATAAATGGTACACAAATAAATTTCCTAACCATTGACCAGATTGCTGATGAAACTTCACTTGCACTCTAGCACTTTCTTTATCACATTTATGACATATTCAGAAGCAAAGACCAAGTGCTATTAGTAGAAAAGGAATGATTAATTTTTTTACAAGTTAAAGTGTTAATATTTAATTGTGACCTTTGTAGAAATGCTAAGGTTAAAATGTAAAAGTTAATAAAACTTCTTTTTGAAATAACAGCAGATGGTCATGTAGTGAATACAAGTTTAAAAGCACTCTTGGGGCTCTATTATGTTCACAAACTGCCTCAGCTATCAATTACTATATATGTTGCTGATGAGAGGAAAACCTTCACTCCTGTTTCATGTAGTACACCTTAGCTGAGTATCATCTGACATGAAGGGTTATGAAATGCTCTGATTCCTAAACAAGTGACCTGCAGAAATGCCTGGAATATACAGTTAAAAGTATTCTTTTAACTTTATTCTTTTTAAAAGTTAAAGGTATTCTTTTAAGATTACTGTGGGATTTTTTTCCCCATAAAACAATATAGTGAGTAAAACACAGATTAAAAATTAACTTGATTTTGAAATGAATACTTTAATTCCATAGAATATAATTTCTGAAGACAGTAATAAGCCATCTCATTTTGTGTAGAAATGGGGTTTCAATGCATAAAAGCAAGCATTCCGAGAAAGAGAAACTCTTAACTGATGCATTGGATCTTGGGCAGTGAGTCCAGTTTCCAAGAAGCTGGAAAAGCAAAAGCAGTATACAGCAGAGAGAAAAGGACCCGGATGAAAAATGTAGAGAAGATGCCAGCAGATGTGATATAGTGGAGTTATGCTGCAAGGAGTCACTCCCTTCTATTTTGCATATGCTTCTTGAATAGTTTAATCCTTACTGACTCCGGTTGAATTTTTACTAGCCTCTTTGAGCTAATGTGCCTCACAGAGCAAGACTTTTTCTGCTTGGCAAAAGCAGGCAAAGCAAGTGGCAAATTGTTATTCTTTGATTTGTTTTCTTCTTTTCCTGCTGGCAGGTATTTCTAACCTTAAAAAGTTTTCCTTTTTTGTTTCCAAGGCTATGCTATGTACTTCCAGGCAAAAGATATGAATGAAAAGCACTATCAAAACAGATCTTTCTAACAATATTTTTGCCTTTTTTTTTCTCTTGATGATTCTTCAGTAAATAACAGAATTTCATAAAAATATTGGTACAGAGCTTACTAAAATGAAATTTAACTACAATTGCTACAATTTTGGCATACGCTGGCAACACACATACAAGAAAGAGTGGCCAAGAAAAATTATGCTTATCCATAGTGCTTGTTATGAAGACTTCAGGGAGTTACTCAAGTTCATACTTACAGAAACATAATTGCAGATATTTTCAAAAAGGTAAGAACGTAAACCCATCCATAATGACTCTATGGTTCTGCAAAAGGTCTTTGGTCTTTGGTCTGCTTGGTCTAACAACAGCAAACAGTGTAAACATGGATGCCAGCGGAGACTATATGCACAATGTAAGGTCTGACATATGTCCTCTTAACCTACAGTATATATTGAGACGGGGTGGCCTGAGCTCTTGGGAGTTAATCTTTCTAAAAGTAACATTTTCTTTGTTTTCTCACTGTATCAGGAGAATCTCAGGGTAGCAAAGTGATCAGTTTGGGAAGCAGATCATCAGCTGATCATGAAGGACTCATTCTTAGCTGCCAGCTAATCTGGATGACGTCAATGCCTTTGATTCCAATTGTAAGGTCATACAGACGATCAAAAGGTAAAAATCTTACAGATGTCATAGATGAATTAACAACACTGAATCTAGAGTGCACAGCTATGACAGCTCTCTGAAGAGTGGACAAGGGCTGTTACAGTAAAATGGCAAGTAAGATGTTAGCTAAAGCTATAACAATTAATCACTGGTACTTCTGATATTTCAGGAGAAAACATCCTTTCTGATGATCTTGAGGACTGCCAGTGACCAGGGTGTGCAGGGAACACTCACAGTACACCTGACTGCAGCAGGAAAGCTAAATAAATTGTTTGCTTTTGATTTTGCTGCAGAGGAGGTGAAGAGGCTCTAATCCTAGAAACTTCATGGTGAATGACTTAGAGAGTCTGCCTAAAACCAAAGTGTCAGAATAAAAAAACATGTCTTCAGACAGAGATGTATACATACAAGTGTATATTATCAGGAAACTGTGCCATGAAATTCTTCACCTTCTGACTGGGTAGAATGGCTTATCACTTAGAGGTTCTTTCAGTAGGAAAAGTAGGGTGTAAATATGGTGCCAATTCTTAAAACAGGCTCCTTGATGCTCTGCAAGACTGATATGCAGGCTGGGAAACACTTTGTAGAAAATATCATAAAATAAATTAATCAACCAGCAATTTGACAAAAATAAAGAGAAGAGTTACTATGGCTTTTGTATAGGGACATTATGTCTCACAGGTCTATTAGGTAATCTGTTTGAGGGAGTTGTTGGGTATCTGTACAAGGTTGAACCAACAGATACAATCTCCTGAGATTTCACAGAATCACAGAATGACCGGGTTGGAAGAGACCCACTGGATCATCGAGTCCAACCATTCCTATCAAACACTAAACCATGTCCCTCAGGACCCCGTCCACCCGTAACTTAAACACCTCCAGGGAAGGCGTTTAAAGAATTTCCAAAGAATCTTCACCAATATTTTTTGTAAAAACTTAGTTGTCTTCATTTTATCAAGAACAGATAAATAGCTTCAATAGATAAATGTCTTCTTAAAAGATAGTAAACAAAAGATAGGAGTAAATCATCAGAAGAGCAGGAAAATTATGTACCCTACAGAGACTTGTGCTAAGGCTTGTCCTATTCAGCATATTCATACAGGATCTAGAAAAGGTGATAGAGACTGATAAAGCTTGACAATGTTAAATTATTCAGTGTAGTAAAAATGAAAGCTGGCGCTGAAGAGCTGTGGAAAGATCTCACAATATTGAGTAATTGGGCAGTAAAATGGGAGATGAAATTCAGTGCTAATAAATGCAGAGTAATGCATTTGGAAAAAGCTTAATTTTCTAAACATGGTATTGGGTTTTAAGCTCTTACCACACAGTAAAGAAATTCCAAAGTCATAATAGGTAATTCTAAGAAAACATTAGCCTAGTGCATAGTAGCTGTTAAAAACAAACAAGTGAACAAATACAAAGTTGAGAATTATTAGGAAAAAAACAGGGCACAAGCAAAATGTATAATTCTGCCATTATCTAAATCCAAGTATCCTCTGTGTATGCTCTTGGTAACTCCATCCAAGGGCATGAAGGAATGTGGTGGAGGTGCTCACCAAACCCCGTTGCATCATTTACCAGCAGTCCTGGCTGACTGGAGAAGTTCCACTTGACTGAAGGCTGACACCTGTTATGCCCATTTACAAGAGGGGTCAGAGTGAGGATCCAGGAAATTACAGGCCTTTCAGTCTGACCTCAGTGCATGGAGAGGTCATGGAGCTGGTAATCTTGAGTGCTATCACACAGCACATGCAAGACAACCAGGTGATCAGGCCCAGTCAGCATGGGTTTATGAAAGGCAGATCCTGCCAAACTAACCTGATCATCTTCTGTGACAAGGTTACCTGCTTAATGGATGAGGATATAGTGTACCTGGGCTTTAGTAAAGCCTTTGACACAGTTCCTCACAATATTCTGCTTTAGAAACTGGCTGCCATTGGCTTGGACAGACATACCCTCTGCTGGGTTAAAAACTCGTTGGATGGCTGGACCTGAAGAACGGTGATAAATGGAGTTAATCCAGCTGATGGTCTGTCACAGTGGTGTTCACCAGGGATCTGTGCTGGGTCCAGTTCTGTCCATTATCTCTATCAATGATCTGAATGANCACCTGTTATGCCCATTTACAAGAGGGGTCAGAGTGAGGATCCAGGAAATTACAGGCCTTTCAGTCTGACCTCAGTGCATGGAGAGGTCATGGAGCTGGTAATCTTGAGTGCTATCACACAGCACATGCAAGACAACCAGGTGATCAGGCCCAGTCAGCATGGGTTTATGAAAGGCAGATCCTGCCAAACTAACCTGATCATCTTCTGTGACAAGGTTACCTGCTTAATGGATGAGGATATAGTGTACCTGGGCTTTAGTAAAGCCTTTGACACAGTTCCTCACAATATTCTGCTTTAGAAACTGGCTGCCATTGGCTTGGACAGACATACCCTCTGCTGGGTTAAAAACTCGTTGGATGGCTGGACCTGAAGAACGGTGATAAATGGAGTTAATCCAGCTGATGGTCTGTCACAGTGGTGTTCACCAGGGATCTGTGCTGGGTCCAGTTCTGTCCATTATCTCTATCAATGATCTGAATGAGGGGATTGAGTGTACCCTCAATAAGTCTGTGGATGACACTAAGCTGGGTAGAAGTGTTGATCTGCTTGACAGTAGGGAGGCTCTACAGAGGGATCTGGACAGGCTGGATCAATGGGTGAGACCAACGGAATGAGGTTTAAGAAGGTCAAATGCCAAGTTTTGCACTTGGGTCTCAACAACGTCATGCACTGCTACAGACTTGGGGAAGATAAGCTAGAAAGCTGCCTGGTAGAGAAGGACCTGGGCTGCTGGTTGAGTGCCAGCTGAACATGAGTCTGTGGTGAGTTCAAGTGGCCAAGGAGGTCAATAGCATCTTGGCCTGTGTCAGAAATGGCATGAGCAGAACACCAGGGAAGTGATTCTTCCCTTGTACTTGACATTGATGAGGCTGCACCTCGAACACTGTGTTCACTTTTGGGCCCCTCACTACAAGAAATACATTGAAGTCGTGGAGTCTGTCCAGAGAACAGCAGCAAAGCTGGTGAAGGGAGTGGAGAACAAGGCTTATCATGTTGTTTAACCTAGAGACAAGGAGGCAGAGGGGAGACCTTATCACTGTCTACAACTACTTGAAAGGATGTTGTAACGAGGTAGGTGTTGGTCTCTTCTCCCAAGTATGAGAGAGAGTGGCTTCTATTTGTGCCAGGGGAGCTTCAGATTAGACATTAGGAAATATTTCTTCATCAAAAGGGGTTTCAGGCACTGGGACTGGCTGTGCAGGGAAGTGGTTGAGTCTCCATTCCTGGAGGTATTCAGAAGACGGGTAGATGAATTGCTCAGGCATATGGTTTAGTAGTGGACAGCAAGGGTTGGACTTCATGATCTCCAATGTCTTTTCCAACAAAGCAATTCTGTGCTTCTATGATCTCAAAAGATGGAAAGATTTGACTACTTTTGATGTTTGCCTTTTATCCCTGAAGTTCTGAACACATACCATCTGTTGCTGTGGCTAAATCTAGAGATTCAGAAGCGGGAGCATTTGCAGTAGTACTCCTTTTGAATTTTTTTTTCACTTTGCAGGACTGTTTATATGTACATATGTATACTTTCAGAGCAGTCTTGGTGTGAATGTGAAAGCCTAGTTCAATGAAAGCAGTGCTGAGATAATCATCAATGAGCAGGCTCACCAGGATACATGAACTGTGCATGGATGGATTTGAGAAAAGATTTCAGCTGCTGATGATTGAGTGAATTTCAAAGGAAACATTGAAATGAGGCTACATGACTACAAGAGCAGGTGGAGATAGGGTAGGAAATGAGAAGTTTTATGTGCTGAAACAGCAGCAGAAGTCAATAGAAGCAGCTTGTCGGCTTGTTCAGATGCTGATTTGAGAAGTGTGTTGACAGCGATGGCTTTCAAACAGCCTTTGAAGAGGAGGTGATGGTTCTAGTTGAAGGCAGGATGGCCTGAAGGAAAAAAAAATCATACAAAAGCCATCAAATGGTTCACTCAAGCCTAATTATTTATTAGAATAGTGTCCAAGCATTATCCTTTCTGAATAGAAAACTAGGCTAATTTTTTGAAATAAGTAACCACAGAGTAGGCAGTCTGTGGGCTCTGGAGGCCTGGGTGGACATTTTTCTTCTTCACTCAGAGAAGTCTGTTTCTACAGCTAAGAGAGCCTGCCTGGGAACAGAGGTACTAGTAATGTCCTCTGGGGGCATGTTTAACATGCAAGAGAGAAAATTCAGTTCAACCCCTGTGCTTTACAGAGATTTTACTCTCAGATGAAAAGAAAATGCTGAGTATGGTGAAAAACGGAAAAGCTATGGACAACAACCAGGGATTATACCAAGTCTGGGGACTGGAACTCTAGTTGTTTGGTCTTGCGTTTTCTTTTAAAAAATATCTTTTTAAAAAAATATTGTTGTCAAGCAGCATCCCTGTTCTAAAATAAAATAAGAAGTCCAGCTGCAAGAATGCAAAGGTTCAAAACAAAATTTGAGTGACAAAAGGAAAATAAAAATAGTTGCCTAGAAGGAAGGGATCTGGAATGTGCAAAGTGGAGCTTGTTTTGTCACCCAAGATGCCATCTTTTCAGTAAGAAATTGAAGATGATAACTACAGCATCGAGGACAAAGGGATGCTGGTGAGGAACTGGAATCCTGTCTCATTTTCTTCTTGCCTTGCTGAGGACTTTCTCTCTTTTCCCTTCAATCCCAGAAGAAGGTCAGCTATTTTTTCGTTTTGAAATAGTCTCTGATTTTAATGATCTTCTAATTACAGTATATACAAAAGAATTTCACATATGTTTACAAAACAAACACTTGCAGTACTTGTGTAATTACAAAGTCTGCCATTAAATTAGTGTTTCATGTATTTATGTTTTAATTATTAACTGTGGCAGAATATAGCTAAAGCAGAAAACATGTAATTTTTACAATAATAACTGAACATGATTAGGTGCATATCTTTCTATAAACAAAATGTGGTTTTCATTTGCATTCTTCCCTTGTCTTGGTTACATTTAAGGCAATGCAGAAGGGTCTGGCATGCTCCCTATTCACAGTAGATGAATGTATGGCATTTTATTTTTTAGGATTATGGTGTGCTCTAATTGTTTATTTACAAGGTAACTTGGTGTGACAAGGTATAAAGATTATCATATACATCTTGCCTCCTACATATCCATATGTAATTGTCTGTATAGCAGTTTCTTTGTCTTTTTCCTGGAATACTAATTGTCTTTATGTCTACCACTGACACCTGTGTTTCTTTGCTAACATGGTCTCTATACAAGTTTCTTCTTCTCATCTATGTAGTTCTAGTAACTTCAGAATACATTTCATTATTGATCCTGTCTCTGCTACTCTATTTTTCTTCATTTTTTTTCTCTTTTAATATTTCTCCTTTGTTTTTGTTACTGAATTCTGTGACATAGAATAACTTTTCAATGAAATAATAGTTTCATTTTGTTAAACCTTTTTTTAAACATTTAATATAGAATCATAGAATCACCAGGTTGGAAGAGACCCATCAGCTCATCAAGTCAAACCATTCCTATCGAACACTAAACCATGTCCCTCAGAACCTGGTCTACCCATGCCTTAAACACCTCCAGGGAAAGTGAATCAACCACCTCCCTGGGCAACCTGTTCCAATGCCCAATGACCCTTTCCGTAAAAAACTTCCTCCTAATGTCTAGCCTAAATCTCCCCTGGTGGAGCTTGAGGCCATTCCCCCTTGTC
>WAAB01011268.1:0-16968 GCA_013389865.1 Piaya cayana
TTCTATGATTCTATGAAGATTCTAATAAATGCCAAATGACAGAGCAAGTTTTTTCCCAGTTAATAATTTGTTTGACAGCAATTTCTAGATAATCAGGGTTCCACAGAGAAGCTCCCAAAATTCCTGAATACACTTTTTTCAGGCAGGGTATGTCATTCGAGTTTTGTCAAAAGGAACTTATAACAACACTGTCAAGGAGATCTCAATAAAGAGAGGTCATTGCCCTCTGAAGTATTTTGTTGTTGACGTTACTGCAAGCCATTCTACGAATCTACATGGTCCAGAAGATTCTCTTGGGAAGGATTCTTCTAACTATGATACAGATGGAGTGAAATCTGATGTGATGATGGCTAATGAGAGTATAACTGCATTTGAGACAAATGCCAACATACAGACTACCAAGCAACATGGGATTTTCAGCGTCCTGAGCTTCATGTAGCCAAGTAAACCTTGTTTCTGGAGAAAAAAGTTTACTTCTGAAGAAAAAAAATCAGCCCTATGTCCTAACTTATACAGGAGATGGTAATGAACAAGAATATTTATCCACAAAAGGAAGAAAATAGGAAAACAATTAACTACACTGTGCAATGCTCAAAACTATTCTATGTTTAGAGTGTCTCTATATAATATAAAACATGGAATGACCACCCAGTTAACAAGGATTGTGCTAATTGATTTCTCTCCTTATTAATAAGCAAGGAATGTTATTCTACCTTTTTCCTCTAAAAGCTTGCAATTAATGAAGCAAAAAGTTTATCTCAAATAAATTGCTTGGCGTCACAGCTGATGAGTAACGACACAGAATCCAACCTTCGATACAGAGTGAGATGAGTAGACACCATCTCAATGTTTATGTCAGTAAATAAGGATCTTTCTCCCCCATCTTCTTCTAATGGGAAGTTAGTTATTCTCTGCTCCAGATTTGAGTTTGTAACAAAAAATGAAAAACAGTCAAATAACTTGCTAAAATAAAATGAACAGATGCTAAAGAAAATGGATGTTAATACCCCCCTATCCACCTTGTACAGACCTTCACAGCAATCTTGCCACATCCTGAGGTCCAGTTTAGGAATATCCTCGCAGCTACTGTATCCGTGTGGGAATTCAGCCACCTTAAAGACATCGTGTTGCACCCTGGTTATGTTGTCACCGTTGTCACACAAAACTCTGGCAAGGGAGATCTGCTTGATTTGAGTGAGCTGAGCAGGAGTGAACACACCCGGGTTCTCATACCATAACCTGTAATCTCACAGAAAAGACAAGATTGCTAGTGAAAAAACAAAACACAGAGTTTTCCATAGATATCGTAATATTACATTAAGAACAAAATTAATTATTTCATAAATTCTGTTCTCAACTTTACATTATATCGAAGAGAGGGAGCCAGCGGTGGTCCAGATGGCCAAGAAGGCCAATGGTATCTTGGCTTGGATCAGAAATGGTGTGACCAGCAGGGCCAGGGAGGTTCTTTTCCTTCTGGACTCAGCACTGGTGAGACCGCTCCCCGAATCCTTTGTTCAGTTGTGGGCCCCTCAGCACAAGAAGGATGTTGAGGCTCTGGAGCGAGTCCAGAGAAGAGCAACGAAGCTGGTGAAGGGGCTGGAGAACAGGCCTGATGAGGAACGGCTGAGAGAGCTGGGGGAGTTTATCCTGGAGAAGAGGAGGCTGAAGGGAGACCTCANCTAAAACTGCTATTCTCTATCTTTTCAATTATATATTATAATGATAAATGATTTAGAAATGAGACTTTGCATATATTATTAAGTACCCTCAATTTAAAATTTACTTCTGGTTTCCATTCTATTTTGATTTACCTGTCTCCGTCGCGAATGCGCCTAAACTGGGTGCTTAACAGACACATCAAAGTTGGCCCCAGTCGGCTCCCTGGCACTAAGTCTTCTACCATTAGAGCAGGAAACAGGTCTATGTTCAGCGGGGAACCATACAACCTATAAACAGAAAGGCACAAATCTTTAATATGAAATATTTTACATTACAAAAAAACCAGTACGTCGTAAAATCAAGGGCAAGAGATACGAGTGACCCACAGTAAAAATGCCAGTGACAGTGCTCCATCAGTTGTGAATAACCTGTAGGTCTATATGCATGAAGTCTTGGAGCGTAGGTTGCATACGTGAATAACATCAAGGGGGTCTGCAAGCCTAGCCCACAGCTGCCTTTCTCCTAGTAGCTTTCTTCTGATTCCTTGGAATTATTTCTTTTTCAATAGCTCCTCTTTGCTGCCCCTCTCTACTCTGTTTTTTTGGTTTTCTTTACCATAGTGAGACTAATTCTCTGTCTTTGTGTAGATAAACTAAGGGTGGCAGGTAGCTACAGACTTATTTTCAAACACTGAAGCACTAAAGATGAACAGAGCTGAGAATAATGTCCATGTGAAAAAATATACAGTGGACAATATACCCATTTCTTATAGCATGTGGAATGGATAGAACTGAACATGCAAATACTTGCATGCAACTGGAATTAAGCATGACCTTACACTGAAACAACTTCCATCTTTTAACAACACTTGTAAAATGGGACAGTTCAAATTAGTCATTTAACAAATACATGCAGTACATGTTAACTTCTTATTGATCACAGAGATAGAGAAGCAAAGAAATTATCTGCATGAGGGAATTTTCCACGTCTACCCTGGTACGTATGGGAATTTCCGAAAAAATCTCGTTAACCCTTTCTTAACAAGTATTATCCTCTAGAGAAGACATTTCGTTACTAACTTTGCATGCACATTTAGAGAATCGATCTTTTTTCTTCACCTCAGGCTCACCTGCTAAGCTTCTCCCTGATTTCAGGATTCTTAATTTCATTTTTCAGATCTTCAAAAGTCTGAGCTGAAGAAAGATTACAGTAAACTCTAAAATCATGGTAGGGAGGGATTCCATGATCTCTGCCTCTCTGAATATTGATAGCTGCCAGATCTAAAGCCACCGTACGTGCCATGGAGAAGAGTCTTTCTGTTAATTCTGTATTGAGTAATTGTGATGGGACACGCATCTTACCAGCAACACCAAACAATCCCCTTAGAAGCGGATCAATGCCTCCTTCATTTACAATCCGAAATGGAGAGAAGAATGCCTTATGAAGAGGGAGATGGCCTTGTGGAATAGGTTCAAAGTTTTCATCCAGTCGGTACAGAAAAGGATTAATGAGTGTGTGACCAAACCTAAAAGCGGCAGTTGCAAACTCATTAGTTATGCCAGAATTAACACTGGGATCATAACCCTTATATTCGCCAAGCATCTTCATGCCTACCTCTCCAAAGATCTTAGGCAGCCAGTGGCTAAATGTTATGTGCTGCATTTCCGCACCGACAATTTTGCGTGTTTCGTGATAGATTGTGTCACCGTCCCAGTGCGGATTGAGTTTCAGTAGCTCTGTGGCAATTCTGTTGTGTTCTCTAAACCACAACGTGTGGATGCTGGTCAGACCCAGCTGCTCGTTCGAACGCTGATCACCAGCTAAGAAGCAGGGAATCGGGCTCTCGTTTTCGTCTCTCATACATTCTGTTGGTGGACCGGTAGCAAAGGGAAGAAGGGGCTTGCCAGATCTTTGTACGATGCCCTGTCTCAGAAGACCCCTTTGACTCGCCAAGTCTCTGATCTCTAGAGCTTCGTGGTCCGAACTGCCATAAACATTGGAGGCATCGATGTACGAAGTCAGCTGGTTGATCTGTTCTCGCGGGTACACGGAATTCATCAGGAGAGAGGTCATGCCGCTTCCACAGACCGGGCTGGAGCGCACGAAAAACATGCAGCGCGCGCCGTTTCGGACTCTGGGGTCGTTCGGCGGGATCATGATGGAGAAGCACGGAGGATCGTTTGTACAAACCGAACTGCAATGCTGACCGTCCGAAAACCTGGCCTCGCTCAAAGCAGCCACGGTGAGGTCAAGGTCGTGGTCAAGAAACTGCCCCCACTGCATGAGCATGTGCGTGTACTGGTCGTCGGGAGTTATTGTTTCCGTTCCGATCAGAGTAGTCGACACCAAGCGAGGCATAGGGAGCGGGTAGCCGTTAGAGAGCCTCCGGGGTTCAATTCCTCGAGGCAAATTAAATCCGTTTTCGTAGACCGACTTCAACAGACGTTCAAAGGCTGTCAGAGAAGCGCCCCACATGGGATGCTGAAGGTTGTTGCACGTCCCGTCGTACGTCCTGTACTTCTGGTGGAAGCACATGTCGGAGCAGTTGTTCACTCGCCGATGGGCTGTACATCCCGAGAGATTTGCTATCAGATTCAAGTACTGCGGGGATACAAGGTCATTATAGTGATAACCTGAAAGCAGAAGAGAGACAAAGAGAGAAATCAAACACTTCATAGATTCATGAAACCCACACATCATTAATTTTCTTAAATGTTACTTACTATACTGCATTTTTCTGCCAGATTAAACATCTCTTTTGTTTCAAAAGAACAATAATAATCACACATATATGTTTCAGAACATTAGGTCATTTAAGCAACAGCCACTATTAGGTCATAGGGGAACTATGAAATGCCAACTCAAGCACAACTTCTACAAAATGTTTACAGAAGAAGCTCATTTCTTATTTGATCATGTAAGAAAGCAGAGATGTTTTCAGAAACAAAACCCTCATCTTGAGAAAAACGGATAATTTTTCCCTGTATCAATAAAACCATTTACAAAACGGTCGATAAATTTTCAAAGATTTCAAGATTTTATCTTCTGAGACTTGATAATTCATGTTCCTATTTCGCTTTGCTTTCACAGAANTTGGGAGAGAATTTTAAGAAACAAAACTCAACAGCAACACAACAGAAAACAACCGCAGGGGAGAAGTGAACTCTGGGAGAGTGAACAGAGGAGTGAACTCCAGGACAAGTGGTATGGACTAACTCACATTCACATTACCCAGGACTAATTCCTAAACAGAACTGGTGTTTCCGTAGCCCTTGGCACGGGTTTCCTCTGCAATCCACACTGTTCACCTTTGGGACTACAACACACTGCTTTCCAGCATTTTTTTTTGATTGGTTCATAGAAAAAGAATATATACAAAATATGTGCCATTAATTCATTACAATTACATTTTTATAACTTCAAAGTAAAGCATGACTCTGCTGCGGCACGACAGCATGTGAAAGGACTGGAGATCACAAGGTCTCCAAGCGCAGTGTCGGGTGATTGCAGACAGCAGGTCAGGCTGCACCTTTTACATGCAGCCTGTTAGAAGTCACTCTAAAAAGTGGTTTTTTTCTTAGAAATAGTTTGGCTTCACTTCACAAAAGAAAAAAAAGGCATTAATTTGAGCTAAATCCACACTATCAACTTGTGTAGACCAATAGAAATCTGTCTGTAAAGTGATATTTTTGATGTTGAGGAAGACATCCCCAATGTATCCATTGTCTAATAAGAGTATGTTGCCTTCAGAAAAGCTTTATGTTGTTTTCCCGCACTGAATGTGACCCTGGACCACATTTTTCACTTAATTTGAAAAGAATCCCCTCTGTTCCATAGACCATACCACGATTCACACCAAAGTGAGTAAGTGGAGATGACTGGGATGTTCATTTTAAATGGAAGGCTGAGAGAGCTGGGGGTGTTTAGCCTGGAGAAGAGGAGGCTGAGAGGAGACCTCATTGCTCTCTATAACTACCTGAAAGGAGGTTGTGGAGAGGAGGGAGCTGGGCTCTTCTCCCAAGTGACAGGGGACAGGACGAGAGGGAATGGTCTCAAGCTCCACCAGGGGAGATTTAGGCTGGACATTAGGAAAAAAAAAATTCACAGAAAGGGTCACTGGACACTGTCAGAGGCTGCCCAAGGAGGTGGTTGAGTCACCTTCCCTGGAGGGGTTTAAGGGACGGGTGGACGAGGTGCTGAGGGACATGGTTTAGTGTTTGATGGGAATGGTTGGACTCGATGATCCAGTGGGTCTCTTCCAACCTGGTTGTTCTATGATTCTACGATTCTATGACCCTGTTGATCCAAAGCTTAGGCACACCTTAAGTGATTAATGGATATAGTACGGATTAGTGAGGTTCCACCATCCAGGAGAAAGTCTAAGTATTTGACAGTGTAGACCGATACACTTTCAGTTAACTAGGAACCATCAGACATCATTATTGACCTTCATCTGCAAAGCTTGCATTCAGGAGTAAAACCAAATAAGCAGAATAAAGGCAGAAGGAAAAAAAAGGAAATGTCTGTGCAGGGTTACCGCGTTTCCACAGGCTCACAAGGTTCTGCCACGATGGTAAATGCTCAAGAACATGAGTTGAATGCAGTTTTGTGAGAGGTTGGTGCAGGCTAACAGCACAGTCAGGAAATGTTCCTTTTAATGCTGAACTCGGTCCTGGTCTGCTTGCAAAGGCACCAACCATCACCTATATTCAACACATAAATGTGTGCAAATCAACTCCGACAGTTTCTACAAAGAGGGGCAATTTCAAACAATCTACCTAAAGCCCCTCTTTGTCTTTGCCTTGAAAGGGACTGGACTGCTCAGAGCTGCTCAGCTGAGACAGGACCTGTGCTCAGCCCAGGGATCTGTGTTTTAACAGACCCAGGCTACATGTACTCCACATGTTTTACAAGCTAAAGTGAAGGTATTAGACACCTAGCGCTTGCATTAAGCAAACCTAACCTGTTCTTGCGGGCATACATGAATTATTTTATGGAATAATCCAGGTTAGGAAATAGAAAAACAAATCACAGAGCAAAACCAGTAAGTGCCAGTGGGTAATGCAGCAAAATACACTCTTTGAGTATATTATTAATAACATATTTTAACATGCCAGATACCAGGGCAGTTTAATTCTAGAACTACACACAGAAAATATCTTTTTTTATAATAATTCTCCTTTTTAAGTGAATTTCATTGATCATAAAGTTATTTTCTTATGATCACCATTCATGCAGTTTTTATGTAAATTATTGTCTGCTGTTGTTAGCATAAAATGCTTTGGGTTGGAAGGTACCACAAAGGTCATCTGGTCCAACTCCTCATAAACATTTCTGAAATAAAGTTGTGAGTGAAGCTCAACTGTGAATATTTTTGGGTAGAATGGTTGATTTGCCTTCCCTGGAGGTGTTTCGAGAGATGGGTAGATGAGGTGCTGAGGGGTATGGTTTAGAGATTGGTGGGAATGGTTGGACTCGATGATCCGGTGGGTCTCTTCCAACCTGGTTGTTCTATGATTCTATGATTATCAATCTAAAATAAAGGGTTTAGCTTCTCTGTTTAGAAGTTCAAGTGGGATGCAATGGATTTAATTCGATGGCTTTCTGAGCAGTGGGGAGACTGCCATAAATGCCCATCTCCAACTCTTAATTACCCCTCGCACTGAAGGCACTAACTCTGGCTCTGCTTTCAAAAAGGCTGGGTGCTGAGAATGTCCAGAGCTGGTTACCTCAATCCACATAAGATTAGCTACTTTTTTTTTCAAACTAAAAAGAAAATGCTTCATGGAGTCATAGAAATATTGATTAGAAGGGTCTCATTAGCCAGACCAAGCTCCTGCTTGAAGCAAGAGCATCAGATCAGATCAGCACTAGATCAGCTCAGCCATATCCCTGCCTAGCGGGCTTGAAAATCTCCAAAGACTCGACTCTTCGGCTTTTCTGGATAAGTTGTTCCAGTGCTGCACTGGCCTCCTGGAGAGGACTATTTCCTAACATCCAGCCTGAACGTCCCAAGCAGCAATTTGTGGCTGTTCCCTTTGTTATACAGTCTGGCGCTGCAGAGGAGAATTTGGCTCCACAATCTTTCCTTGGGATATCCCAAGATTTTACATTTTAAAAGTCTCCGGATGGGAAACTGTCAAATTTCTCAACAGTTCACAGTGCAGAAGCGCTAAATGACACCTTTTGTGGAGCTCTGCGTTTGAAATAAAACCAAATACAGACAAACAGTAGTATTAAAATCTGAGCATTTAAATGAAAACAGGTTTATTTTATTAATCAAGTTCCCTGAAAAGCCGGGTTTCTGTGTATTTTGTAGGGCAGAGAGGCAAGCTCTGGTTGTGAATGGAATTTTGCATGCTTCAATGCCAATTTTTGGTAAACTTAGGTGACGGATTTTCACCATTACAAATCCCAGTGAAAATTAGTCGAGCAATTCTCACACATCAGACTTCATATATTCCTAGTATTAAAATCCATACACTTGCATATGAATCTAATCAGAGAAGCCAATTAAACTGGGTTGCTCTTATAAAACATAAGCCTTCAAAGAATTTTGAATAAGTTTTTTGTTCTAATCTATCCATCATATATTATTTACTCAGCTCTAATAATGAGTAACAAGCTGCTTTTACTAGCAAACGTTCCAGGACTCTACAAAGCTCGCAGTTTTTGCTCGTATAAATACTTCACTAGCTCAGGGTCAGAGTTAAAGTTTTCGGAAGTTACAATAAATACGCAATTATAAACATCAAAAAGAATATAATGGGTAAAAATATTTCCTCTAGATTTTCAATGTAGCTTTTGGCCACGTCTCAAGTCTCTCTCCTAAAAGCCTATCGTTATTTCCAAATTCTGTCTCAAACCTATCCACACACACGAGTTGTACCTGCTCCAACTGGACTCCATGAATTTGAACTTGGACTCCAATAACTAAAAGGTAGAAATACCAAACCTCACAGTTTTCTGCTATTTATAAGAAGCAGCAGTAGCTATTTCTCATTACATCAGATCACTGCTAAAGGGATCAGCTTAGTTCGACACACACTTAAAGAATGAATAGCAAATAATTCTCTGAGTACTATCACTATACATGCAGGAAACTTGGTTTGTAAAGCACACAAATCCTTCTTGTTACATCATCTTTTCTCCTCGCCAAGGCAGGCAGACGCTAAATGGTTTTACTTAAAGAAACATGAACAAAATCCTGATTACTTTTAATACGTAAGAGTCTGTTTTGGAGAAATGGTCCTATGAATTAATACACAGGGACTTAACAAACAGGACTCATTATGCACTTCCATGACACTAAATTTAAACCGCAGAATCACAGAATCATAGAATAATCAGGTTGCAAGAGTCCCACCGGATCATCGAGTCCAACCATTCTGATCAATCACTAAACCATGTCCCTCAGCACGTCGTCCACCTGTGCCCCAAACATCTTCAGGGAAGGTGAATCAAACACCTCCCTGGGCAGCCTCTACCAGTGCCCAATGACCCTTTCTGTGAAAAATTTTTTCCTAATGTCCAGCCTAATTCTCCCCTGGTGGAGGTTGAGGCCATTCCCTCTTGTCCTGTCCCCTGTCACTTGGGCGAAGAGCCCAGCTCCCTCCTCTCTACAACCTCCTTTCAGATAGTTATAGAGAGCAATGAGGTCTCCCCTCAGCCTCCTCTTCTCCAGTATAAACACCCCCAGCTCTCTCAGCCACTCCTCATCAGGCCTGTTCTCCAGCCCCTTCACCAGCTTTGTTGCTCTTCTCTGGACTCGCTCCAGAGCATCAACATCCTTTCTTCATCTCACAAGCTCTTGTGCTAACGCTGCCTTCCTACACTCGTCTTCAGCCAGTTCTGAGCTGCCCCCTACCCAGCCTATTTACAGACAGTCACCTCAAGAAGAATCTGAATGTGAATTTTTCCCTATGTCAACATCAGTAAAAGAAAAAAAACATTGTACTCGGAGAGCTCAGAAAAACTTGAGTTACACCATATTGAAGAAATGTGGAAATGAAAGACTGGGTAGGGTAAACATAGATATTTGAATAAGTTCTGCAAAGACAAATACTCCACTGATTTCAACGTAATAGTTCTGCAATTGAGACCCAGGTTCAGAAAAGAAAGGTCCTTAAGTATAATGACTTAATAAGGCAAATATGCTTCAACACAGAAAAATAAAGAAAGAGTACTGACTTGTTCCATTCAGGTCAACCATTAAACCATCCTGTACGTGATCTTGAATAAGCTGCAATGTTCTTTCAAATATTTCCCCAGCTCTTGCTTGCTCAACAGTGTATGGATCCCTTGGGTATCGAAATAAGGCTAGCAAATCATTTGGAGAACGAGGACGACTGACAGATAATTTGAGAAAAAATAGTAAGTGCACGCAGGAATTACAAAATAAACATAATACACAAATCACGTAAAAGTTGAGTGACATGGTAAGTACGTACCTTGGTTAGTCAGCTCAAAATGGAAGGCAAACAAAAAAATATCAAAGAAGATAATAGAACATTAAATATTTATACGCAATTAAACATTTAGCAGTCTTCTAGTACACACGATCTCAACAAATTGCTGCAACAAATTGAGATCTCAACATTTCCAATAGGAAACCTTACATGTTAAAGCGTTATTATCCCCAGAACTAACCAGATGCTAACGATGTTATTTAAATAATAAAATGGCATCTTGCTTAATAAATCTTTCATTATTTTTAGTATATACCAAATTAATTTTGACTTCTCGATACAATAAAAGAAGAGAATACCTGTCAAACAGATGTGTACGTGTTGAATTTATTGCTCTGTCGACAGTTGCAATTGCTTCCACAATCGATGTTTGTACGAAAGGGTCTCCGTTTCGGCTGACATTCGGGACTACAAAACGAGGAATCCACGTGTTATTGCAAAAAATGGTCACACACACAAAAAGATACTTCTATAAAACAGAGTCTAGACACGACATCATTGCAGTTGTACAAAGCAAACCTCTGTTCTTTAAGCATTTGTCTGTCCAAACATAAAAGTTCTTAACCACATTGAAATTCCATAAAAGCATATTTCAGTACTGTAAAATTCATTTAAAACAGCAGTTAATCTAAGTTTAAAAGTTTATAATTCTAAAACCAAAAAAAGGATAATAAATGCACACAGCATTTAACTATCTGTTCGTTTATTAGTTTCAAGTGCAGTTACAAGTTTGGACCCCTAACCACAAGAAGGATGTTGAGGCTCTGGAGCAAGTCCAGAGAAGAGGGGGGCTGGAGAACAAGAGGAGCAGCTGAGAGAGCTGGGGGTGTTTATCCTGGAGAAGAGGAGGCTGAGGGGAGACCTCATTGCTCTCTAAAATTCCCTGAGTGGAGGCTGTGGAGAGGAGGGAGCTGGGCTCTTCTCCCAGATGACAGGGGACAGGACAAGAGGGAATGGCCTCAAGTTCTGCCAGGAGAGGCTTAGGCTGAACATTAGGAAAAGAATTTTCACAGAAATGGTCACTGGGCACTGTCAGAGGCTGCCCAGGGAGGGAGTTGATTCACCTTCCCTGGAGGGGTTTAAGGGACGGGTGGATGAGGTGCTGAGGGACATGGTTTAGTGACTGATGGGAATGGCTGGACTCAATGATCCAGCGGGTCCTTTCCAACCTGGTGACTCTATGATTCCAAGTAAAAATGACAAAAGAAAGAATGAATTATTATCAAGGACTTTTCTTGGGGTGGTATTTGATCATCTTTCACCGTTGGTATCAAGATCCTGATCTATATCCATTGAAACCACAAAAAGTACTCCCTTTGATTTTAATTAGTATTGAATTAGTGCTGAAATAATACTGAATTCAAAGTATAAAATATTAAAGTATTTACAAGAGTCATAGAATAGTTTGGGTTGGAAGTGACCTTAAAGATCATCCAGTTCCAGCCCCCCCTGCTATGTGCAGGGACACCTCCCACTGGATCAGGTGCCCAAGCCCCATCCAACCTGAACTTGAACCCCTCCAGGGATGGGGCAGCCACAGCTTCCCTGGGCAACCTGGGCCAGGGCCTCACCACCCTCATGGTGAAGAAAGTTCCTAATGTTTAATCTAAATCTTCTCCCTTCTAATTTAAAACCATTCCCTCTCATCCTATCACTACAAGAGTTTGTAAACAGACCCCTCCTCCATTTCTTGTAGCCCCTTCAGGTACTGGGAGGTCACTATAAGGTCTTCTTAGAGCCTTCTCTTCTCCAGGCTGAACAACCCCAACTCTCTCAGCCTGTTTGCCATTTGGAAAACATGCATCACACAAATTCAAAGACATTTCTTCCTCAAAAATGAACAAAACGTAAAAAAAGCCAAATTTAAAAAAAAATAAATNACTTTTCTTGGGGTGGTATTTGATCATCTTTCACCGTTGGTATCAAGATCCTGATCTATATCCATTGAAACCACAAAAAGTACTCCCTTTGATTTTAATTAGTATTGAATTAGTGCTGAAATAATACTGAATTCAAAGTATAAAATATTAAAGTATTTACAAGAGTCATAGAATAGTTTGGGTTGGAAGTNCACAAAATTTTATGTATTCTCAAATAGCCACAGTAAATTAACCCTGCTCCTCTGCTAAGCTTAATGTAATAAGCAACACATATTAGTTTTAAAAGGGCTATAAAATTGTATTCGTTTTAATCAGTACTTTGCTTTCTACTTGAAAATTCTCTAGCTTTTTAACACTATGTTAAAAATCACAACTATTCACAATGCTGCATGCTCACTAATGCCTGAGCCCATTCATCTGCCTTTTTACGCAGCGCTCAGTTGCAGCTGGATGTTTGTACAACGTATCTAGGGCTAATAACCTTCCTTTTCAGGCTAAACCAAGAACTACCAGATCCAGGGGCAACGGTTAACAATTTCCAGAGTGTGTTTAGGTTGGAGAAGTTACACAGGAAGAAGGGTAAAGTAGGGAAAAAGTCCAAAGCAAATAGACTGGAATTAAATCAGCAGATGGACAAAATCAGCTGACATTAAAAAAAAATGTTGTTTGCAAGCTTTTCAAAGCTCCTGCTCCCTCTCCCTCTCCTCTCCTCCCCTCTCCTCCCCTCCCCTCCCCTCCCTCTCCTCTTCTCTCCTCTCCTCTCCTCCCCTCCCCTCTCCCCTCCCTCCAAAAAAATTCAAAGGAAGACTCACATGCAAGTTTTTAGACATTTCTGGCTATGATACTATTAATACCACCCAAATATCAAATATACAATACTTAAAATCTGTCTACTTATCCTCTTTGTCCCTCTGGCTGCCTAATTTTACAGCAACCATAGGGAAACAGTATCTGATACCCTCCTAGTTTTAAGGAGAAAAATCATTTACTGTTTCACTGCAGATTAATCAAGCACAGTTCATTACGTTTAGGTTTACTGGTGCTACAATTTACAAGAAAAAGAACCACCTCATATTTAAATATCGCAGGTCAGCTTGCCTCAAGGTGTGTAGTTTATTAATTTCAGCAGGCAAGAGTGACCAGTTAACACCTGCACTAATTGAATGACACTGGTTTCCACTGAGGTTATAATTCAACTCACAGCTTATTTTTTCAGAGCTCTTGTTGATTTGAGAATTGGTTACTTTTACTTTAAAAAAAAAAAACAACTAGACAAAAAAAAAAATCTTTTTTCTATGCATCTCCAGAGTAACCAAGATTAGCAGATTTTGATGGACTTTCCTTCGTTTGCAAACTTCATGTACAAAGATGAAACCTTATTACTGAATAATTCCAAGTTCTACTACTTTTTCCTCAGAAATCATCTTCATTGATTCAAAAAATATTATTTTTCGTAGAGGAGGGGATAGATTGATAGTCTACTAAAAGCAATTTTAGCAAAGGAATATCATAGTTTTGTTAATATCACATGATAGATACCACAGTAATCAACACATTATAAAAATCACTGACATATGTTTATGAATTTAGTAAAAATATACAGAATATCAAACTGGGAAACAATACCCAATACATTAAAGAAATCACTGTTCGATACTGATTTTTCAGTGATACAAAATATGTCGTATTTTCTAATGAAAGAGAAGAAATCACACAGTTTCCTTAACGTTTTCCATCAAAATGAGTCTGAAAAATCTGCAGGTTTACTCAACAAGTCAGAAAAACACTAGGACTAACATGTGTAATATAGTTATTTGCTTAGCCTCTTTGGTTGCTTTATTACTAATTACCACGTATTAACTATTATTTGCCATTATTACTTCCAAATAATTAGAATAGGCTCAAATATTCTCTTTTTTTCTGTTTATTCCTATAGCTTCTTAAGATCATTATGACTTTCTGAAGTTCTTTCACAATGGTTGCAGCCTTATTTTCAAACAAATGCTGTGAGTGCCCCTTTAAAGACGCCCCAGGACCTTTTTGTCAAGTTAACCCTAAGGATTAGGCTGTGTATTCAACTAGCAAATTCTAACAGATCCAAATAACATCTCAAGAGGAAAGCAGCACGATTAACTGGAGCCCAAATCACTGTTTGGTTTGCAGCTTAACTCCTAGAGACATTCTGGCTGACGTATTCCCATCTCACATCTGCAGATAATTGCCTGAATTAAGTGGAAAAAAAAAATTAAGGGAGCAAAAAGGAAATATGAATGAAAGAAAGATTTTAACATTTAGAATCATAGAATCACCAGGTTGGAAGAGACCTACCAGATCATTAAGTCCAACCATTCCAACCAATCTCTAAACCATGCCCCTCAGTACCTCATCCACCCGCACCTTTGCATCTTACAAATGAAGCAATTAGAATAAAAACTAATATTCTAGCTCATAGCTGTGATTGCTATATCTTACCGTTAACACTAAGCACCATGCTAACGGAGGAGTATCCGATGGTGTTCCGGGCAACACACTCGTATCGACCTTCATCAGCTGTTCCGACATCACGAATGGTAAGAAATCCCTCTGGACTAACGTGAAATTTTCCGCTCTCAGTTACCTGTACTCCATCCTGCAGCAAAGCACAATGTTTAGTTATTCTAAACGCTCTTTGTTTTTTTCAAATCTGAACGTTTGCCTTCTTCCTCTTTTTTTTTTTGAATTTTTACATGTTATTTTATATTTCTACTTTGTATGCCAAGACAAGTCAAATCGATTTAGAATCATAGAATCATAGAATCACCAGGTTGGAAGAGACCCACTGGATCATCGAGTCCAACCATTTAGATTTAGATAAACTTATATAAAAAACTAACATAGTTATGCTAGCAGAAGGACTAGCATGTACTTCAAAAGCATACGAAGTATTTCATAGAATCATAGAACCATCAGGTTGGAAGAGACCATCCAGATCGTCAAGTCATTTATCATCATTTATTTGCTTCTCAAAGTACTCACTATGATAAATCAAAGTATTTTAATAGTTATAGGTCCTCACCACATAAAATTTAAGACCCCAAACTAAGACAGCACATCTTGAGAAGATATTTAATTGCTTTTACTCAAAATTAACCAACTAAAAAGAGATCTCAGGAGCTTTCTATAGAATCATAGAATCACCAGGTTGGAAGAGACCCACCAGATCATCGAGTCCAACCATCCCTATCAAAATGCATCAGTTCTTCCCATGCTACAAGTTTAGCAGCTACTTAAGGTATATTAAAGGACACTTTATAACACTGACTAATTGGAGAGAAGATAATCAGGAAAACTGAAGAACAGTATTAGCAACCCATTAATACACCAGTAACTCTAAATAATAGTTCAAGAATACAATTGTGCACCAATGGAAATCAAAGCCATCGAGAGGTTATCATAGTGTTATCAAAACGTGTCCAACCTAACAGCATCAAAAGATTAAGGAGTATAGGGTTTTTATTGCTTTACATCTATAATATCACAGAATCATAGAATCACCAGGTTGGAAGAGACCCACTGGATCATCGAGTCCAACATTGAAAGTGTGAACATTAATAAGATATTTGCACAGCATTGTCACTAAAATCAATAGGCCTTTTAAGGTCGACATTGTGAGTTTTAGGTAGTCTGTATAATGATGTGCATAACAATACATATATATCATTGTATATAAAATTTAGGTTTGATGTCTATATACTTAGAATCATAGAATCATAAAGGTTGGAAAAGACCTCTAGTATAACCAAATCCAACCATCAGCCCAACACCACCACATCTACCAGAACGTGTCCCACAAGTGCCATATCTACATTTTTTTAACACCTCCAGGAATGTTTCAGCCTGGAGAAGGCTCCGAGGAGACCTTATAGTGACCTTCCAGTACCTGAAGGGGCCACAAGAAAGATGAGGAGGGACTGTTCACAAAGGTTTGTGGTGATGGGACGAGAGGGAATGGTTTTAAAATTGGAGAGGGGTAGATTTAGGCTAGATATAAGGAGGAATTTCTTCTCTATGGGAGTGGTGGAGTCCTGACCCAGGTTCCCCAGGGAGGTTGTGGCTGCCCCATCCCTGGAGATGTTCAAGGCCAGCTTGGATGGGGCTTGGAGCAGCCTGAACCAGTGGGAGGTGTCCCTGCTCATGGCAGAGGGGTTGGAAATGGATGATCTTTAAGGTCCCTTGCAATCCAAACTATTTTATGATTCTATGATTCTAATGCGAGTCCATATGCTCTGTATTAAATATTTTGCTCCTGGAACTTTCAGGTAACATTTTCAGACACCGGGGCAAGCAATAATTTTACAGTGTGCACTTTAAATAGCTGGTTACAAAGAGATGGGAAAGCCACAGCCTTTCTGCAGCAACCCAACAAATATTTAGTACCTTATTCCAGGTGATTACTGGCTCTGGCTCTCCTTGAGCACTACAGGGGATCTGCACATTTGTACCAACTTCCACTGTCATGTCACTGGGAACGCTGGCAAACACTGGAGTCACTAAAAAAGCAAATGATACATGGACACAGTAAGAAATTCAGCTTGTGCAAAACATGATCTAAAAAGGTCTGTGCTGCTTATTTTTTTCAGCTACTCAACATTTCTTAATCTATAATCCCACTCTCAACTCAAGGTTTCAATTGCTTCAAGTTTGTCTGAGAGATAAAACCCCTCATGCCTGATTTCTGCTTCAGGGTGATCTTTATATACTCTCAACTTCTAACAGAACAAGGTAGTAGATGCCAAAACCACTTAAGTTCTACAAATTAAAAGCTCTGAAAAAGATTTCGGTGAAAAGCTAAATCTGAACGAAGACACCAGAATGAAAATCCAATCAACTTGTCAGTTCTTTAAAGTTTTAATGTTTTAAATTGTAACAACTGAGATAAAAGAAAAACCTGACGAGCAGAGAAGAGCAACGAACTGGTG
>WAAB01011269.1:0-14377 GCA_013389865.1 Piaya cayana
AACTAACGGAGCATTCGAGCTGCAACTCCACCACCCTAGAGCGCCGCTACCACAGAGACGGGAAGCGACGAGCCGCGAGCCTTTGCGCACGCGCGTAGTTTCGCTTCCCGCTACCCCGTGCGACGGCGTGGGCTGCGCGAGGCGGCGGCGGCGGAGGGGGAGGCCCGATCCGACTCGGTCCGGCCCGGGGCCTGAGCCTGCGAACCGCGGCCATGGCGCCCGTGCTGAACCTCAACAATGAGGTGAGCCGACGGGAAATGGGGGCGGGAGCGAAGCGGCGGGGCCCCAGCCGGCGACCCGGGGCCCCAGCCGGCGACCCGGGGGGGCCGAGGTGGCCGTGGCTGTGGCCCATGTGGCCCCAGGCGGTGCCGCCGTGCCCTGGTGGCTCTCGGTGAGAGGACTGCGGTGCAAAAGTAGTTAGTGTTGCAGAGAGCTTGGTAGTTTTGATTTAAGCTAAAGTCAAGTCGAGTCGAGTAGAATAGTTTGGGTTGGAAGGAACCTGAAACATCCAGGTCCAATCCCCCTGCCATGGGCAGGGACACCTCTCACTAGATCAGGCTGCCCAAGGCCCGTCCAACCTGGCCTTGAGCATATCCAGGGATGGGGCAGCCACAACCTGAACCCACTCTTGGAGATGTTCAAGACCAAGTTGGATGGGGCTTTGAGCAGCCTGATGTGCTGGCAGGTGTCCCTGCCCATGACCGGAGGCTTGGAACTCGCTGGACTTTAAGGTCCCTTCCTACCCAAACCATTCTCTGATTTAGACTGGATATAAGGAGGAGGTTTTTACAGTGAGGGCAGTGAAACACTGGCACAGGTTGACCAGGGAGTAGCGGTATGTGCTTCATCCCCGGAAATATTCAAGGTCAGATGGGGCTCTGGGCAACCTTATTGAGTTAAAGATGTCCCTGCTCATACAGCAAAGTTGGACTAGGTGAGCTGTATAGGCCCCTTCCAGCCCGACCCAGTCGATGATGCTATGAAAGTGAAGGTCTGCCTTGCAAAGGTCAGCCACCTTTAGGGGGTTGCCCACCAGCTGTCGACACATATTTGTTTGTTCAACATTCTGTCATTGAGTGTCACAACATCATCCTTTTTTGTCATGTTTTACTGTGCTTGTGTTCCCTCTGAAGTTTTGTAGGTTACTTTGGCAGACCTACCAAGGTTTAAGCTGTCTGTCTCCTGCCTAGCAAACATATGATGTTGCCTATTTTTGGAGGTGGAGAAGCTGAGAATTAAAGGCTAATGGATTAGAGCTATATTTTTCCTTTTCTGTGAGAAGTTTAATGTTTCATATTTCTTATAGATTTCTTTCTGCTCTACAGCATGAGTTATATTAGATATGTTTCACCTCTGATGACTTTTGACTACACATTTACAAATAGTTATGTATGATAGGCTGATTTAGTTATCTTAACCTTATTTAAACTGTTGTTACAGCACCTAAACAGTAGCTGACAACTTTGCTTTTCATATCTTGTGTCAGCTTCTGCAGATGACATTGTGCACTTAAAGGATTGCTAGGTAATTCATTGTGGTTAAAGTTACTATTTCTCATCTGCAGAACCTAAATGACTGATAAGGAAAGCATCCTCAGATTATGCTTGTTTAAATTAAGTTTTATATTCTAAGTATATAGTAATTCCGAGGGAGGTTGATTTGCAGGTCAAGAATTTTGTGAGAGTTAGGCTGTTCTCAGAAAACATATAGCTTGATATTACATAAAATATAGATATTTACTCACTAGTATTTTGCAGGCTTTTGGTCCTTGATATTAACAAATATCATGTCAAGTGTGAGCACTTTCATACTGAAATATGCCTGTGAATCACCAAAGAAAAAAGAGAGCATTTCATTTGTTGTTGAAGTAGGAAATCTTTTGATTGATTGAGTTCAGGTGGTAATTCACCAAAGAGATACTTGTATAACAAGGGATGAAAAAAGAAGTGTTATTACACTGAGGAATGAGGAAACAGTTCTTCAAAAAGAAAGAATGTAGTGAGCTTCTGTACAAAAAAATTGAAAAAATTCAGTGAGGACCCTGGGGATGCTGTTCCTTCTTATAGTTCAAACATCACCCTATCCGAGGAGGAAACTCAAAGTAAGTTCTTAGATTTTATGGAGGTGGGAGCGTTCATCAGAAGTTAGACAAAAAGTAATCACTCTCTAGTAACAGGTCCATTTGAGACATAATGTAGTATAGAGACTGAAATCATGGATGCCGTCTTATCAAAAAGGGCACAAAGTGAGATTGGCTGAAAAGTAGGGTAGAGACCTAGTATGAGTAGATTAAATGATTTTTTTCCATTTATGTACATATGCCGTTTCATAAGCATCAGACCTATATTAATTACTGTAGTGACTACTCATAAAATCTGAATTAACCATTTCCAGTACCAGTATTTGGGTATCCTCTGTATTTTAATAAACACAGTTACTGAGTTACTGAGATGCTCTTGTAAAAACTGGTGAAATATTTATCAGGTTCTAATAAAGGTGGAATGGTAGGATTTGATCATGAATAAGGTTATGACTTTAAGAAGTCTAGTATTTTAAACTATTAAATATTTCTTCTGCATTCTTCCAAATTGCTAAGGGTAGTCTTTCCTGTAATTATAAAGCACTTTTGTCATTTTGCAATCAGTCAGTGCTAGGGATTGTACAAATTTCTTCCCCCATGATGGTAGTTGTTGAAGAAAGAGCTTTGTGACCCTTATATAGCAGATAAACCTGTTTGTCTTAGCTGGATTTATGGTAACTCTGTAAACTCTTGTTAATTCAGCTGCATTGCATTTACATGTTACAGGATTTTATTCTGGCAAAGGCAGAGTTCTGCTATTAACTGATATAATAAATTATAAAGCTAAATGAAGAATTCTCAAGAAACGGTGGGATGATAGGTTTCAATTCTTTTTTTTCACTAGCTTATGTTTTGTTTACAGGAAGAACAAATAGTGTAACCACAGTGTTTCTTGGTAACTGATACCTTTATAGAATCATAGAATCATAGAATCACCAGGTTGGAAGAGACCCATCGGATCATCGAGTCCAACCATTCCTATCAGACNGGATAAACAACCCCAGCTCTCTCAGCTGCTCCTCATAGGGCCTGTTCTCCAGCCCCTTCACCAGCTTTGTCGCTCGTCTCTGGACTCTTTCCAGAGCCTCAACATCCTTCTTAGGGTGAGGGGCCCAGAACTTTCTTAATGTTAATTGACATTTAGTTTCATTACTTCTTGTTACATGTTTGATACTAGTAACTAACAAAGCAGAGAGTTATCCATTTCCAAAAATTTATTTGTTCTGCAATGTGTACAGCATTCCTAGGAACTGTATTGTCATAGGTAAAAAAGTTACACAGCGTCTGCATTGTACAGGCAAGATATACTTGTTTAGCTTAATTCTGAATGGTAAGGAGCATTACCACTTTACTAGGCAGCCTGAGTTAAGTGTAATTCAATGTCCAAAGTTTCAATGTCCACTGTTGGTCTGGTGAAAACAAAAAAAACCCTTCACACTCTTATAGGAAGGTTTTGTTAGTAAAGTGTAAAAATCAAGCCTTTTGTTCCATTATTATAAGGAAGTAAAGCTTATACCTGTTTTGAAATTAAAGAACACTTAAATGGGTGACGATTTAACTTACCACCAAAGAAACTTTAAAGTTGAATATTATTATTATGAAAACCTAATCCTCTAAGGAGACGAAACAAATAAAAGACTGTGATGTGTTTCTCCTTTCTTGGCAGGTTTTGAATTCATAGGCAAATTCCAGAGAGTTTGGAAAAGAGTTGAGACCTCAAAAGTTTGGGGTTTTTTAGAATTATCATTTGGTTAAAGAATAATGCCCCCAAGAATTTACATGCTCGTAATAATCTGATGTGATAAGGAAGAAAGAATAAAAATGTTGTACTGTTTATATGATTTTTTAATAGGATCTGAAGTTGCTGTACAGTGGTAAGGATCATGGGTCAAAATACAAGGGAATTGCAGTAGTTACAATCAGGTGAAATAACACAGAAAAAGATAAGAAAACAGTCATAATTACACAGCTATTCACAAAGCAATTAGACATTCTGCTCATAATTTATTTTATTTTTATATAAAGTCATTTGTATCAGTGCAACAGCTTCAGAAACTTGTGCTATTTCTGTGTTAATAAGTGGGTATTGTGCCAAAGTTCTCTAATTACATATACACCTGGACAATAACAGCAAAAAGCAGTATCTTTTGAGAACCAACAATTAACAATGTACAGCAGTATTAAGAAGCTTGCCAGCTTGCTACTGGCAACATAGTGGTACAGTTTTAGTGTGACTGTATGGCTGAAAAATTAAGATTGAAAAGAGTTAAGAAAACAGAAATGTTTTTGTAATTCAGACATCTAATTCTTGTATGGGGTTATTGCATTTTAATTTCTGTGCCCAAGAAAGAAAGGGGAAGAGGTTGAGGGTGAGAGGAAAGGCAAGGGAATTAAAGGCTACAAAAAGTCAGAACAAAGTGAAATAGTGTAGACAGTTTCTGAGAAAGGAGTATGCTGTGTTTACCATTTTCTATTCATTATGTTTTTGTATACAAGGGAAAACATCTAATACAATGAAAAAGTTCAAGTTTGCAATAATTACGTATCAACTGCAAAAGATCATTCTTTTGGAGGGTTTGTCTTTACTAAGCCCAGTTGTGCTCTCACCTTATGTTAAATTTTATAGGCAGGCAGGCTGGAGGAATATTTAAAAAAACTGTCACTGTCTTGTATTTTTTCTTGTATATGTTCTTTCTAAGAATTTTCAGATGTCTTGTTACAGTGTAACTTCCAAAGTTAAGCTTTTCTGCAAACATTTGCTAGATGGCAGCACATAATCATCAACCGCCACAGACAAGGACAATTTTTAAAGGGACTTAGCCTATGTTTACATGTGAAAAATGGTTGTTGTTGATCAGGAATATACAGTAGTATGAAACTGAAGCTTTTGAATAGGAACCAACCTAGATTTGTGGTATTTTCAGAATCTGTGATTCTTAAATTGTGTTGTTCTGCTCTTACACTTGTACTCTGCTGCCAATATCATCTCATTACAAGAAATAGTTATCTCTCTGCTCTTTTTTTCTGTTTTGAAATTAAATTCTGCTTACAACTCCCTCAAAGAATTAAGCTGCAAAACCCCCATGAACTTAATACAAATGATGTCTGTGTGAATTGTTTCAATAATTAGTGGTCTTATATGTATTCCAACATGAGTGCTCTAAAAGCTGATATTGGGTCTTAGCAAGGCATCATGTTATGTAAAGCAAATTTATGTCTTCTCAGAGTTATTTCTGTCCATGGGACACATGAATTGAATTTGTTAGACTTGTTTGATCATGGATACTTTGGTATCAGGTGGTTTTTTCCTCTTAAATTTGTATTTAATAATCAATTGCAAGTATCCAAAATGGTGCCTCTTTATAAAAATATTAAGTACCTTTTATTGATTTAGAGAAGACTGAGCTTTATTCACAAAACTATGATTTTTAGGTAGTAAAAGCTGATGTCTACATAATGCTTGTCATCCCTGATTGTAGTGTTCTTTTTTCTTCCTGAAAGGTACATTCAAGGTAAAGGTGTATCTTCAGAGTAGTAGGTGTGCACACACATTTCAATCTGCTAAAGAAAGTGCAGATTTAAAAAATGCTATATAGGGACCTTAGTAATGAAAGTTGTAGATTCTATTCAGTAGTGTTTTGAGTCCCAGCATTTGGTGTTGTGATGCCCAATGTGGCAATGCCCAGGCCCTTATTTTCTTTAGATTTAGAACTGACATCCTGAACTCTGAGTTATCCACACTGCAATTTAGATGAATGACATGTTTAGAAAGTAATCTGGATGTGTGACTACAGATTTAGACTGGTGTACAGCAAAGCCAAAGATGGATAGCATGGCTGATTGTGGAAAAAAACCAGACAAAAAACCATGGGAAACAACCTTAACTTGTGGAGAAAGACTGATGTATAGTCCCTGCAAGTCTGAAAGTGTCGTCTGAATTGTGTCTGTAATTCTGTGAAACTTGGATCTCTTACCACAGTGCAACTAGAAAGTGCTTGTATATTTGGAGATGCTAATGTAAAGGTGGGGTTGGCCTGGTATAGGATAGGTTAGTGTGGGGTTTGTCATAAAATGGTCAGGCACAGCTAAGATAACATCAGTAAATGGAAAACCTGTTACTGAACTTGCATTTATATATGCCTTCACTCAAAAACTGCTGAGAGGCAAATACATGCTTTTAAAAGTAAATCACTTTTGGTGACCAAAGTTTTTGTATGGCAGTGAAAAAAGGTAGAATTACTAAAGTGTGGGGAAGAGGAATTTGAGAGGGTTATGCATGCCTCCTGAAGCTGAATCGACTTTGTGTAGCCAGGAACTGCATCATAATTATTTTAAGGTGCATTGAATGTGAAAAACCTGATAACTTACCTGTGCTAGTCCTTTATGTATTTCTGTTATTAATACAGTAGGTCCAGAATGCTTATACAAATGCCAATTTTAAATTGATCTGAAATGGAATTAACTTCAAAATTTTCTGTCATTTAATGATGATTGTTTTTGAAGAGAAGCTTTCTATACAAAGTGAGTTTGAGAGTTCACCATGGTTGCGTAAGATATTTCTTATTTTCAGGCTTCTTTACCATTATGACTGCAGCATCATTCAGATGTCATACTTGTGTGTTTTCATTGACTTGTGATGAAAATTTAGACATCTATTTTAAGATTTTGTTTCTTAATTACTTCTCCCTCCATTTTAGACTACAGAAACTGTAATAGGCCATCCATATAAGAGATTTTTGTGTAGAATTGCTTTACTTTTCAGTGTGTGGTGTCTCAGACATGCGGCATGTCCATTAGTGTGATGCTCTGACTGTAATTTCACCTAGACTTGTTGCTTCTGAAGTTGGGGCTTCTCATTCCTACTTGCTCCTCACCCATTCCAGCCCCATGGTCCTGCATCCCTCTTCTGTGAGCAGAGTAAATTTTTCACTAGGGTAGTTTTCTACTACTGATCGTGGCAGCAGGATCTCACAGGGAGTGAGAGCAGCAGGAATGTGTGGACAGGGAGTGGAGAAGAACTGGAGATGGCCTGTCTCCCTCCCCACCACAGTGAGTTGTTCATTTGGCTTGGAGGGCTGATAGGTCTATGTTGTTCTTCATCTTAGTTAAGGGTTTATCTTTAGACAGTGGTATATCTGCAAAATACCGTAAGATTTGGGGAGAGCATTCAACCTGCAAAACCTGAAATAGTTAGGATGATATATGATGTGCAATTGTGATGTCTAGTAATGTTTCTTTTATAGAAATTAACTAATGGTAAGGTTATAAGGACAGAAGACCTAAAAGGTACAAAGAGGAAGCCAAAGGAGCCCTTGTATTTGTCTGATCTTGTAATTGGAAAGTAGTTACAAACCAGTTTGAAAGAAGACTCTTATAAACTCACTGTTATACTTAAACAAGTTTCTATTTATTTTTGGGAAATGTGACCAATGGTCTATCCAGGACCTGGTCTCTTACCTGTTGCAAAAGAATTATTAAAACAAGTTGCTGTCCAGTAATAAGTAAAGCAAAATGTAATTTTCAACACTCGTGTTTCCCATGGTAATCAGAGAAATGCATACTTAGGTCTTTCTTGGGTTGTCTTTAAAATTGCTTTTCAGTATTACGAACAATCTGAGGTGAGCATTCACTTTTTTAGTGTATTATATCCAAATGGCTAGTGTTACCTAAAGAAAGTTATTACATTTTCAAGTGCATTCCTGGACCTTCTTTGCCAGTGGCTAAAGAGTCCTAGATGGAAACTTTCAAAATAACAGAGACTGAGTGCTATAGGCATTACAGTGTTTAAAGCAGTCTGAAACACTGGGCAGCTAGTTCAGTGTGGTGATCCAGACTTCTCTTTGAAATAAAGTAGCTACCCCCAAAAGATCTGTTTCATGTGCTGTCCCCTGGGCTGTGTGGGAATCCACGAGTTCCTTTAGGATGATTTAATATTCCTGTGTACTGACTTCATAGCTGTCTAAATGGGAGGTGAGGTATCTGACCAGTTATTTGGTATTGGACTGAGCTGTGAGTTGCCTTACTGCTCATAGTTCAGAACATCATGCCTTCTTTTAAGTCACACCTCTGTCTGATGTGGATAATGCTTTACTTTTTTGTTTGATGGCTTAGTTGTTAGAAAACTTTCAAGTATTTGAGAAAGCTGGTGTATAATTTCACTCAGTTTGAGATGCGTTGAATCTCGTGATCTCAAATGACCTGCAGAGTGCACTAATCACAAATACGAACAAGTACTTATGCTAGGCTACTATCCAGCAAAGAAGGTAAATTTTTTGCAGGGAGGGGAGCCTGCTCATATCTTTCACCAGTGAGAGCATTTCCTTAGGAAAAGTCCATGGCAATGCTCCAAAGGCTGCTTATCCAACAATTAACCTTAAATACATTTCCCAAACCTAGTACTGCAACTCGGAACTCTTTACCTCTGAGGAAGTTCCTCTTGCTGGTCTATGGTTGAATTCCATTTTGCTATTTTGTGTCTGGTTTAAAAGCCTTGTTTTTTTCCCACCATCTATCCATCTTGCTGGCCAAGCCACTCTCTTGAAGTAGGAGCATTTGACCTAGACTATCTTACATTGAAGAAGGTCTGTAGTTTTAGGCTTTACAGTTCTGCTAAGTGCCGCAATGTCCAGACTGTTCTTCAGGTGGTGGACAGCAGTGCTGGTACTGTTCTGAGCTAATTGTCAGTATGGGTAAGCTGTATCAGAGCCACGCTGTCTCTTGGGTGACTTAAGTCAGTTTTAGGTTCATCTGTGGCCGCTTCAAAGTTATTCTTAAGGTGAAGTGGTCAGCACTTAGGTGCTTTTGAAAAAGTACAAGTACTCTGTGGTCAGAATTGAAGCTGTGGCTGAATTCTGGCACTACCAAGATCTGCATATCCCTGACTTTCATGTGGTCTTAAATACTTCCTTGAAGCTGGTCATACAATCATATGTCACTGAAATTGGTCTAAAGTCTTGGAGAAGTCTATAAACAAGCTGTGAGAACAGAGAAAAAAGTGAATTCCTACACAATTCAAAACCTAATAGCTAATCTGTTCCATGAGTTTATTTCTTCGTATGCTGGCAAGTCATTGCTTTTTGCTGTAAACTACAAGTCTGTGAAAAGTTACAAAGCAAACAGGACTTACTTCTCAAAATCTGAAATACTTGGCAGCAAAGATTTCAGCTCTATGGAAATGTATGTAAAAAATCTTGTGTTACTAATAAATCTAAGCAAAACAGTTTCTTGAAGAAAATCATGCTAGATTGGGCTTGCATTCTGCTTAAAACAGTTCAAGTGTTAAATTACTGACATTCTTTAACAAACCATGTAAATGTCCTAAGGAAAAGGTCTTTTGAAAGCTTATGAAATTTCTAAACTTATACTCTGTGCGATAGAATTCTGAGGAACTGTGCCTTTTTTTTTTCCTAGGAACTGTGACAGCAGCTGTTTCTAAAGTTTCTAGAGTTGCCACATCATCAGTTATGCTAATATTAACAGCAAGTCCTGTTCTGCTATTCACACAGATTCTGTTTCAGCAGATTATCAAAGCAATTAAACATGGTAAACTGCATTTTTTTGCTTCTGGAAATACTGTATACAGGCATTATCAAACTACTGTACTTCCAGGCAGAAATGAAAACTTTTCCGTAGCTCAAGTGGTTTATATAAAGTGTGTGTGGTAGGCCACGTAGACTAGGAAGATGCTCTCATAAAGCAAAACATCTGCGGTTGCTTGGTGTGGTAGTATGCAATAATGAAAAAAACATGCAAACAGAGTCATGTGAAACTTTGTAACTTTTATTTTAGAGGAACTGTGAATAACTTGCAGTATGCAGTGTAATCTTCTATCAGCTGTAATTTATGGGTATATAAGCATGCATAAAGTAATTTTTTAGAGTTGTGTTACAGTGAATGTGCTTAATTGCTTTCTGCTGTCATTGCAGACATCTTTCTGCAACCCTTGCATTGCTGGGCCTGTAGCTTCCTGCCAAATGAAGAAGGAAGCAAGGCTGAAATCTGTGTAGAAGGGAAGGGGTGATGTTGGATCTTTTTCCCTAACAGAATGTGCAGGCAAGCAGGAGGGGGTGTTTCTAGAAGGAGAATAGTAATCAATTGTGAATTCATTACAAGTTGCCAATCGGCATGGCAATGATAAAAATTCCTTACAGTTTGTCTTGCGCTGTAGAGGTCAGTGAAGAGCAGTTGAGGGAAAAGTTTTTCAGTTAGAGTTGTCAGCACAAAAGTAGCAGTTTCTTTGATTGTCCTGTAAGTCATATAAGAGAAAGGGATTTAAAATTCTGGTATTGAATGGGGTGTGGCCTCAAGCTCTACCACAGGAGGTTCAGGCTCAACATCAGGAAAAAAAAATTCATGGAAAGGGGCATTGGGCCCTTGCAGAGGCTGCCCAGGGAGGTGGTTGAGTCACCTTCCCTGGAGGTGTTTAAGAGTTGGGTGAATGAGGTGCTGAGGGACATGGTTTAGTGTTTGATCGGAATGGTTAGACTCGATGATCCAGTGGTTCCTTTCCAACGTAGTGATTCTATGATTCTATGATTTTATACGAAAAACACCCCCATTACGTTATTTCCATTGCAAAAATGGGTCACAATGATACAAGCTTATTCATGCGGTATGTAATACCTGATGCAGTGTGTATGTGTATACTCAAAACTGGTTAGTTAGAATGCAATTCAGTTATCTTATTTTTAGGACGCAAATATTTTATTTGGTTTTTATTCTGGAGTATTTTCTGGTCTAATAGTCACTTGACTTATAGAACAGAAAAGCATGATTCTAATTCTTTGTTGATTAAATAGGTCAAAATTGGGTCCAGCAGAGAATTTGTGTGGTGGCTGTTGAACTTTTTAAGTTGTTAGTAAGCTTGATACTGAGATTTCTGTGACACCAAAAATTAGATAGGGGCTCTAACTCATGAACTGGAGCATACTATCTGGAGATGTGCGTGGATTCATTCAGTTGTCTTAGAAGGTAGTTTATCATGTGTTCATAGATTCTTTAAATTCTTCTCATCTGTGGTCCAGCGAACATAGCCTATAAAATGGCATTCAGCAGTTGAGTTGAGTAAATGTCAATTAAATATATTGTAGAGCTGTTTGGTAGGGTGAGAAGTTAGATTGCAAGGTGATTAGAATTGATACATTTGGAGAGTTCATAGAATTTCAGAATGCCAGGTTGGAAGGGACTTCAGGTATCTGGTCCAACCTTTTTAGGTGGTATATAGTTTAAATGAGAGTGCCCAGAACCCTGTCCAGCTGAGCCTTAGAAGTGTCCAGTGTAGAAGAATCCATCACTTCCTTGGGAAGATGATTCCAATGTTAAACTCTTCTCATGGGGAAAAATTCCCTTCTGGAATCCAATTGGAATCTTCCCAGGAGCAATTTATACCCATTACCCATTGTCTTTACCATGTGACTCCTCATAAAAAGGGAGTCTCCATCCTCTTGGTAGACACCCTTATGTACTGGTACATGGTAATAAGTTCGATGTCAAAAATTCATTGCCCTGATTAGGAGCAGAATTGAGTAATATTTCAGTAGAAGCAGGAGCTCAGAGTGAGCAGTAAGATGTGAGAGACTTTGTTTCCCATTTTTCATGAGTCAAATGTTGGAAACGGTGCTTGTCTCTCTCTTGAAAGATACTATATGTTAAGGTAAGGTGCAAATGGAAGCAGCAAATTTGGAATAGCTGTTTGTTTGAAAACTATTTTAGAAATACAGTGCCATCTTATCATTTGACTTGCTCATTTTCTAAATAACTGTGATAATGACAGTAATCCAGTTTCAAATAAAGATCTCCAAACATGCATTAAAATAGTGATAAAATTGTGTTTATTCTTTCATTATATCTATTCTCTTTCTTATTTCTGTAGTTTAGGAGTCCTTAGCTCACTTCCCTGTATTCTGACCTTTATAATTTCAATGAAGTTTGAAAACTAGCCAGCAAAATAAAATTGACCAATAGAAAACAAAGCTTATTTCTCAGGATATGAGTCTTAGTACTTTTTAAACTAAAATTATTAAAGTAGCATTTTTTTCTATTGAAATAAACGCACTCCTTTTAAAAATGTTAATAATCAAGCTAATGAGTGCAGCAGGGCAAAGAGAAATGACATTTATTATGATCAATATGTATCACCAGGTTGAAAAAGACATCCTGGATCATCAAGTACAATCGTGCTTAACTAACCTTAAACCATGGCCTTGAGCACCTTGTCTGCCTGTCTTTTAAACACCTCCAGGGAAGGTGACTCAACCACCTCCCTGGGCAGCCAGGGAGGTGTCCAATGACACTTTCCATGGAAATTTTTTCCTAATATCCAGCCTAAATCTCTCCTGGTGGAGCTTGAGACCATTCCCTCTCGTCCTGTCCCCTGTCACTTGGGAGAAGAGGACAGCTCTCTCCTCTCCACAATCTCCTTTCAGGTAGTTATAGAGAGCAATGAGGTGTCCTCTCAGCCTCCTCTTCTCCAGTCTAAACACCCCCACCTCTCAGCCGTTCCTTATAAGGCCTGTTCTCCAGCCCCTTCACCAGCTTTGTTGCTCTTCTCTGGACTCTCCAGAGCTTCAACATCCTTCTTGTGCTGAGGGGCCCACAACTGAGCACAGGATTCAAGGTGTGGTCTCACCAGTGCTGAGTCCAGAGGGAGAAGGACCTCCCTGGACCTGCTGGCCATGCCATTTCTGATCGAAGCTAAGATGCCATTGGCCTTCTTGGCCACCTGGGCCACTGCTGGCTCATAGAATCATAGAATCACCAGGTTGGAAGAGACCCACCGGATCATTGAGCCCAACCATTCTTATCAAACACTAAAACATTCCCCTCAGCACCTTGTCCACCCATGCCTTTAAACGCCTCCAGGGAAGGTGAATCAACCACCTCCCTGGGTAGCCTCTGCCAGTGCCCAATGACCCTTTCCTGTGAAATTTTTTTTTCCTAATGTCTACCTAAGTCTCCCCTGGTGGAACTTGAGGCCATTCCCTGTTGTCCTGTCCCGTGTTGCTGTCAACCAATAGCCCCAGGTCCTTCTCCAGGCAGCTTTCCAGCCAGACTTCTCCTAGTCTGTAGCCCTGCACAGGGTTGTTGTGCCTCAACTACAGAACCCGGCATTTGGCCTGTGCGTATAGTACAATATATCACTGGCATATAGCTATCAGTAGAAGCGAAGTAACTATAACTGACTCTTTAAATGGTTGAGGGGACATCTTCCATTAAATACATAGCATTTATGATGTATCAGGTAGATGACATGTCAAGTGTTTTACTGAGATAACAGGCGTTCTTTGTCATTTTCAGAATTAGCTATACTCTTGGGATCCATTTAAGGGTACTGAGGGAAATGGCAGAAGTGCTCAGCAATCCACTTTCCATTATTTATCAGCAGTCCTGGCTAACTGGGGTGGTCTCATTTGACTGGAAATTAGTAAACACAAAGCCCATGTACAGTAAGGGCTGGAAACGAGATCTGAGGAACTACAGGCCTGTCAGCCTGACCGCAGTGCTAGGGGAGGTTATGGATCAGATAATCTTGAGTGCTATCACACAGCACCTATAAGATAGCTAGGTGATCCGACCCAGTCAGCGTGGGTCTAGGAAAGGGTCATTAGGCAATGAAACAGTCTGCCCAGGGAGGGGGTTGACTCACCTTCCCTGGAGGTGTTTAAGGTGCGGATGGATGAGGTACTGAGGGGCATGGTTTAGAGACTGGTGGGAATGGTTGAACTCAATGATCCAGTGGGTCTCTTCCAACCTGGTGATTTTATGATTGTGTGATTTTATGAACAGTAGGTCCTGGCTGACCAGCCTGATATCTTTCTGTGACAAGGTGACCTGCTTAGTGGATAAGGGCAAGGCTGTGGATGTTGACTGCCTAGTAAAGCTTTTGATGCCACTTCCCTGATTCCCAGCATTCTCCTGGAGAAACTGGCAGCACATGGCTTGGGCAGTCATGCTCTTTGCTGGGTTAAAAAACTGGCAGGATCTTTGGGCCCAAAGAGTTGTGGTGAATAGAGTTAAATCCAATTGGCAGCTGATCACAAGCAGTGTTCCCCGGGGCTCAGTGTTGGGGTCAGTTCTGTTTAATATTTTTATAAGTGATCTGGATGAGGGGATTGAGTGCTTCCTCTGTAAGTTTGCAGATGGATGGGAGTTTTGATCTACTTGAGGGAAGCAGGCTGTACAGAGGGATCTGGACAGGCTGGGCCAGGGCCAACATGGCTAAGTGTCAGGTCCTGCACTTGGGCCACAACAACCCCATGTGACATTCCAGGCTTGAGGACAAGTGGCTGGAAAGCTGTC
>WAAB01011271.1:2275-12643 GCA_013389865.1 Piaya cayana
TGTAGCCAGAATGCACAGGAATAAACTGAAAAAATTACTAAGGTAGTTCTGCTCCAGCGTCTGTTCAGTGTGGGAGAGAAAGAGAGGGAAGCAGAGAGTAGGAACCCTGAAATCTCAATGTTGTTATCCAGGTAAGACTAAAAAGAAATATTGAAGCTTAACCTTGTCAAAACAGATGTTTACAATATGATACAACAGCTCACTCTGCAATATCTGCTAGTTTTGCTCTTTGTAACAGAATTTAAGTTTCCCGCATAGAATAATGAGAGTTTGAACTCAGCTACTGATTCCCAGTATAAGAACATGATTTATACTTTGACAGTGAAATGAGTAAATTACACCTCTGAAATGAATAAAGATAATGGTCTTCTTCCTTTAAAAGACTGAGAGGTAACCTCAAGCTGGAGTTGACAAAGTGAAGTAGTCAGGTATAGGAAGATGTCACACCCCAGACCCACCAGCCACACGCTCCCATCCTGGCTTGACTGGGGGGGGTGAGTTCATTTATCCGTGTGGTGATCCAGAGGCCAATAAGGTCACTCCCAGGATGAAAATCAAAGTAATATTTATTCTGGCTCCAGCAGTCCTAAACACACCAAAATGCAGGGGTGCACAGAGGAGACATGGGGGTGCAACCACCCCAAATTACAGGATTGAATCCCCAAACACAACCCAGATCACTTGGATCCGATCCACTATGCACACCACGCCTTTTAAGTGCCCTTTCTGCCTTGTTTGTCCACATCTTGAATAAATATTAGCCTAAACCTTAATTTTCAGATAGACTGTCTCCCTTATAAGTTACGGCCATTCTCTGCAACTATACAAGCTGATTTAATTGAAAGAATTAGGATCTAGACAATTTTCAGATGGTATTATAGACTTATTTTGCCAATGTTTATATGATGGCAACAGAGACTCATTGAACATAAACCTAAGAAATACACATTTTGANGGGTCACTTGGATCCGATCCACCACGCACACCAGACCTTTTAAGTGCCCTTTCTGCCTTGCTTGTCCACATCTTGAATAAATATTAGCCTAAACCTTAATTTTCAGATAGACTGTCTCCCTTATAAGTTACGGCCATTCTCTGCAACTATACAAGCTGATTTAATTGAAAGAATTAGGATCTAGACAATTTTCAGATGGTATTATAGACTTATTTTGCCAATGTTTATATGATGGCAACAGAGACTCATTGAACATAAACCTAAGAAATACACATTTTGAAATTGGACTCTGATATCCAGTTATAAATTAAATTTTAAAAAGCTTAGGATTTTTGCATTTTTTTTCCCTGGAGATTTGGCTATGTAGAAATACTTTGGACTCCTAGAAGCATACTAATCCAGATCTAAGTTTTCAGTTCAAGCTTGACTTTAAAATGTGCAAATGCACATGCAAACTGCAAAGTTTGCAGGCAGAATAATCACAGAGCACCAGTTACCTCCCATTAAATGACAGGTAGACAGCTGGCACGGTGCTGCTGTTGGTTGCGTGTGAAGACTGTGCTTGTGATCCAGTGGAGCACAGATGTGAATTGTCTCTGTTCCTGAGATCTTACAATGAAATAAAACAAACCATGAAGGCCAGATATAAAAAAAATTAGAAGAACATGGTCATTAAAAATGCAATTGGGTAGAATTAAGAAAACCTGACATGTTAGATTTGCTCTGCATTTTGCAAATTCTCTTTTTTCCCCCCTTTTGGAAGATACAGTGCTGTGTTTCTAGGTCATTCATAAGACTTAATGAGCTAAATCAAAACTTTGAAGGAAAAAATATTTGAGTGAAGTTAAGTGCAAGACTGAATTTGCTAGAGGGAGACAAGAGCTGATAAAATCTTGCAGAAAATCACATGTGACCAACCAGTGACTGAAAGTGTGGTGCTAAGACTGAAGCTCTAGCTTCTCTTCCTGCTACTCTCAATCTTTTCACACTGCTGGGAAAGGTCACGTCAATCTCCAGTCATTCCAGTTTATAACACCTTGCAAGTTTCAATAAATTCTGCTAAAAATAATGTTAATTAGGATAGTTTGCTGGGCCTTGAACTCATCCTCAGTTTTGCAAGCATGTGTTGCAAATCTTCACTTGCTAATGCTTAATTGAAAAGAAAAATAATAGTTTTAAAATTGTCATAGAACCATAGAATCATAGAATCACCAGGTTGGAAGAGACCCACCAGATCATCGAGTCCAACCATAAGTTGTCCAATAAGTTAAACTTATGGTATGTCTGTCATTATTGCTAATGAGATTTACTTGATATTCAATGCTTGAGGCTTTGTGATGAGGAGATTTTCACATCAATATCCCTACATATGTTTTAAATGATTTAAATTTCTATTCTTATGTAGACATGAACATATCCATGTGTGCAGCAGTGCTGAAACAGCCTTTCAAAGACACCTTTGTTATGGCAACTCCTTGCAAAGTCGTGTTTTGGATCACAGATTTTTTGGGACCGAATACATGTGCTACAAGCAAAGTGTTAAGGAAATAATTGAAACACCACAGAGCCAGGTGGCTGGGTTTGCAATGGTTGCTGGGTATTTTTGTACCCATAAAGATTTGGGTTGTATTTTGAAAGCTCTATGAAACACCTGTCCCAGTTTTGTCAGAAGCTGAAATTGTCCCCGTATGAACAGTGTAATCCTCTTCTGCAAAAATATCAGATAGTGGGTTTCCCTGCATGCAGTAATTTCTGAATTGCTGGCTTGGAATAGCCTAATGAGGATGGTTGTAATCAGAGTTTTCTACAATTACTACACAAGAGGGGAAAAAAAGTAGAAAAAAGAGTTGAGCAAAACAGCCAATGCTTAGAATAGTTAATGGATACTAGTGGTTTATTTTTTCCAGCTTGAGAGTATCACATTTATAAAATGGATAGAATTAAATGATCCTTCAGACTTAGCAGAAGGAGCAATTAAGCTTCTTGATTTAGTAAAGGCAATGGGAAAGATGTGGGCAGGAGAGGGCCTGAGGCACTAGGGGGTGTGACAAATAAGACCTGAACCAGGCAGCGTTTTCTCAGCTGTAGATGCAGGTGTTAGCAGGAGCAGCGCAGATGCTCGTCCTCCTGGATGTAGGATTCCCTGTAGTGACATCTGAATAAAGATCCTTTTATCAGCTATTTCTCTCTAAAGTGCCCCGAGAAGCAGGTCTTCCTGTGTGTTTCCACATTCCTTCCACCCCAATATAAAAAGATATTTAAGAATAAATCCTTCTTCATCAGTTGTCTCCAGTCTAACAGGGAAAATCCTCCAAAGGCAAGAATGTTTTGTTTAAGTCCTGCTCTTCATGACAGCAGCTGTGTATCTTTCACCTTTTCCAGCCTGTGTTATTTGGCAAGTGGAAAAGCTGAGAGAGTTGGGCTTGTTCAGCCTGGAGAGGAAAAGGCACTGAGGAGACCTTATAGTGACCTTCCAGTACCTGAAGGGGGACAGGAAAGCTGGGGAGGTGCTGTTCATAAAGGCTTGTGGTGATAGCGTGAGGGGGAATGGGGATAAACTGGAGAGGGGCAAATTTATACTAGACATTAGGAAGAATTTCTTCACTGTGAGGGTGGTGAGACACTGGAACAGGCTGCCCAGGGAGGTTGTGTCTGCCCCATCCCTGGAGGGGTTCAAGGCCAGTTTGGATGGGGCTTTGGGTAACCTGATCCAGTGGGAGGTGTCCCTGCTCATGGCAGGGGGATTGGAACTAGATCATCTTTAGGGTCCCTTCCAACCCAAACTATTCTATGAGTCTATTATTCTCTTGGTAATGCTGCTCAAAGTCTGAAAATAACTGACCAGCACACTGTTGTGTGCCAACTGTGACACCAGCAATGACATTACTCAGCATCATTGTTGTTCTTGTGTTCCTGGTTACTAGAACATTCAGGGAAAAAGGAGCAGCATTTTACTCTGACTGGTTTAGGTTAGTTCCTCTCCAGCAAGACTGTGAGAGTCCCTCTTCTCCACTTTAAAGAATTTGGGTGAGAAGAGCCAGATGGTGCGTGTGGCAGCTCAGGAGGCCACAGGCATGAACACAAGTGCCCTTTGTGGTGGTGTTTCAGATACGATGTAGTACTCCTGCCGGCTTCTAAACCGCTAAAAGAGGAACAGCTGGATTAATTCCTCACATAAATATTCCAAACACGCACAAAGTATAACAGGTGGTTGAGTCTCTTAGTTGCAATTAGAGTAGCACACAAAAACTTGTTAGAAAATGTTCAGGGAAACAGAACATCACTGAAACAGACTGTCCCAGAACAAAATTATTTTTCAGAGAAATCATTTTGGAGTAAACCCTTCTCCAGGACTGAAGCAGCGGTTTGTACTCTATGGCATGGGAGCTAGATGACTTTAGGACATTGGGGTTGTCTTGTTTTACCCATAAAAGTGATGGAATAATAGAATGAAAGGGGCTGGAAAGATGCAGGCATCTGCTGTGGGGTCTGTGGGTCCCCAGGAACCAGAGATAGTCACTAGCAGCTGGTCACCAGTGCAGCAGACGCCTTTGGAAACATGCTCATTGGAATAAATTCCTAATAAGCTGCTGTGGATCCTGAAGACTGAATGTATCATCTTCAAGGGAACTTAGGTCCCATACAGCCTCTCTATTTTCAGTCCCTTTTTGGAAAGCCTGTAACTACTTCTTTCTCTAAATGTCACTCCATAGAGCTTCTGGCACTCTGTGAAGGTGTTAGCTTAGAAGTATTAGCTTGCAATGAGAGTTAAATTATCCAATTATGGGTGCAGTGTGTTCTTTGCAACTACTTATCATGAGCGTAACGTGTTTGGATGGAAAGAACAAGTGTCAAAAAGGTGAGACCATGTTGGGATACACTCCTAGAAAATGGCAAAGCCACCTACCAGCCACTAGAAGAGGTGATCCTGCGTCCAGGTCTTCCACTGCAATAGATCTCTCGCTCAGGGAGTGCCAGGAGTTTCCTCAACTCAGAAAAATCAAATAAATTAGTCCTGCTCCTACACTTCAGGTGAGTTTGTGAGTGATTGGCTGGTGCAAGGGATCAGACAGCAGGAACTGAGATAGAAATTGAACGTTTGGAGGGTGTCCTGCTTTCCCCCATCAGTACTGAAGGGAAATTTGTCTCATTCCTCTTCAGAAATGCTGTGGTTACATCGTGGTCAATTATCCATTTGCCTTTGGCAGCACCGACTGCAACCAGCAAAGCTGCTTTGAGCAGTTTAAAGGACATGGTCATCCCAAGAAAATGATGGAAACCACTGCCAACCACAGCTGTCCACCTCTCTTGCCTGTCTTCTTTCCTTGTGCTACCACAGCTGATGTGCTAGAACTGCCCCTCTCTTTTCTATAATTAGCATTATTTTTTTCTGTATCTAAATATTCTAAATGTCCCATGTGGATATTTTTTTCCCTTTTCTTTTCTCCTTTTAAATTATATTTTTGTCTATTGTTCTTTGCTTTATTTTCTTTGTTCATTTCCTGCCTTTTGTCTCTCTTTATATTCTCTAATTGTCTGGTCCCTTAACAGATTTTTATTCTTTTCAGCATCTAAATGCAGAACAGAAATGTTCTGTAGTGTTCACAGCTGTAATATAAGCTCTGATTTTAATGCTCTTGTCCTCGGTACAGAGACTCGCTTACACAAGGGAACGGCTCATTCACCACTGCGTTTAAATCTAGCAAGTTTAAATCCCACTAATAGTTGAGCTGGAGATTAACTATTCATAAAGGAGTCAGAATAGGCTCCCTAGCAGCTTTTCAAAATGTCTTTCTGAGATCCTTTACATTTCTACTTCACATTAGACAGCAGTATCTCCACAGGAAGGTGCTATATCTAGTCCTGTCTCTGAAGTTTAATTGTGTTTATCAAATTACCTTCAAAACTGTTAAACGTGAGTAAAACAGTTGAGCTTTATCAATTCCAGAGCTGCCATCCTGCATTGAATGAAGAACAGCTTTTCCCCTATTTTCTGTTCTTTATCTCTTCAAATACGCTTAATAATTTCTTTAGTAAGTTCTTAACTTTTCTTTAGTTAATAAAATGAAATGATGCTGTAGAGAGTCTGTTATGTTATGTTATGTTATGTTATGTTATGTTATGTTATGTTATGTTATGTTATGTGATGTGGCACATATGATCAGTCTTATTCCAGCTCCAAGCTGAAGTTAAGAAAACACTTTTAAAATTTGAATGGATAGATTTTCACGTTGAGGCCATCACTGTAATCTTCCCTCTTTGTTTTTAAGACAATGAGACGTCAGGTACATCTTTCTTGTAAAACATTCCTGCGCATTACGATTTAGTCTGCACACCTCTCTTACACAATTCTTCAAAAGTGGATAGAGGAACCTTAGGAAGAAGCTACAAATTGGAACATTCTTAGAAAACGTTTGACATTGGGAGTTGGTGATTACAGTGATTAACTGTTTTGAAGTAGAAATGCAAAGCGACTCACACAAAACCTGTGTTCAGAGGGAAATCAGTAAATACAAGGTACACGTATGACCAGCATGTAATGTTGTACGGTTCCCCCACCCTTCACCAGAGATTTATTTCTCTTGGAGCTGCTCAGCACACAGACTCAGGAGCCTGGAATAACCAGCCCACCCATGCAGTGGGTAAGGAAAGGTTTAACCAGAAAAATCCATTGGAGGGTCAAGAATTGCTTGAGGCTCTGCTAGATTTCTGTGAGGATGGGGTTGGCACCGACTTGGTTGTCTCTCACAGAACTGACTTGGATCCCTCTGCGTTGCCATGGCAACGTGAGCCTCCTATCAAATGAACCTTAATTGCTGAGTTAGAAGTCAACCTCTCTTCCCCAGAGGAAACAACACAGGAGAAGAGGAGTATTTTCCTTCCACACAGAAAAGTTCAGAGGATTCTCTTGACCACTCCATGTCAATTTTCACATCTCCTCTATGCAGTTTGGTGTTGTAAGATTACAAACATAAGGGCATATGCAGAGGGAAAATATGAGAAGACTGCTGTACAGGGAAATACACAGTAGTAACCACATAAGAAACTCAAATTGTGTAAATAGTATATTGCATGAGGATGGATTTTGCCTGGAGTGCAATGCTTATGAGGATTGCAATGGGTTTAGAATATTGATCGTAGAGCTGTTGTGAGTTATTCTTCTGGACACAAGGACATTATAAGAATATACATTAAGGGCTATTACAGCACAAAGGACTAGGAGATTTTATCTAGGTGATGCTACATCAGCTTTTTTGTTCACATCACACTACTAAAACCGGAGATTTTATAGTCTGAAGCAACCTTGTCACGGCAGAGTGGAGCACCCTGCTGGTTTTTGACATTATAAGTGAACTCGTACAGGGATCTGTCCTAGACAACAAAAATACTTCTGGTTTATAAACTATTATGTTTGAGGACAGCTCTTGCATCCGTAATAGCACTTTAGTGTGTCTGTAAACGTGCATTGGAGGAAGGACCTTCATAAACAAGAGTAGCTGCTGAAGATGGAGGCAAAAAGGTACCTCAGCCTTCTCCGTGTCTTGGGTAACCAAGGTGAAATACAGGATGGGGAGTGAACTCACGGGTTTCACTCAGTTTCAGTCAAGATGCCCAATAATCAGTATCCAACATAAGCAGGGGGACATGTGACACCCTTATAAAAGTGTCTCCTAGGGCCCTTTTGAAAGCAGCAACTTTAATAATTGAAGAGGTCATTCCTTCTTTACCCCTTCCTCTCTTCCACTTTGATAAGTAGGGGGGTTGTATCAAAAGAAGCCTCAAAGCATGTATAAGTATGCTTAAAGTCAGTGTGATCTAGCTGGTTTGGAACAGTTTTAAGGTGAAAGAAGAGAGATTGAGATGAGATAGGAGGAAGAAATTGTTTCCAGCGAGGGTGGGGAGGTGGTGGCACAGGTTCCACAGGGGCACTGTGGATGTCTTCTTTTCTGGAAGGCTTCAAAGTTGGATGGAGCTTGGAGCCCCTGATCCTGTGGGAGGTGTCCCTGCCCATGGCAGGGGGGTGAAACTGGGTGGGCTTTAGGGTCCCTTCCAACCCAAACCATTCCACCATTCTATTCAGCATGTAAACTGCTAGTTATATACAGTTGGACTCAATAAACTCTCTATATAACTGCTAGTTATATATGGTTGGACTCAATGATCCAGTGGGTCTCTTCCAACCTGGTGAATCTATGATTCTATGACACCAGCTGATCTCAGATGCCCATGTCCACTACACGAGCCCACGCTGGCATCTCAGATGGTTCAGGGGGTCAGTAGGCTGTGCTGAGCCAGCCCATTTAAAACCTGTAAACAGATACACTCAGAGTGCACATGTAGCTGGGGACACTTACAACTGGGATCTGAAAGGGTTTGGGTGGCAAGAACTGGGGCTGCACGTTCATATCTTGAGCCCAGAGACCACACCAGAGTCCTGTCAAGAAAAAGAAAAAGTATTTTGAATATGAATAGTTTGTATTATATTTGTTTGGGCTTTATTTCTGCTCCTTCTACTCTGGCTTTCAGTCAAGAAAGTTTTTAAGAAGAACTCTTTAGAGAGACCAAGGCCTTTCAATGAGATCCTTCTTTGCCAGTGTCTTAGATATTTGCCTTTAGAGAGTGGCTGAAATAAATTTAACTAATTTAACCTTTCCAGACATTCCTTTCATTAACAGTAGCAGTGAACAAATTAATCCATTCTAACTGTAATTTGACTTCATTCTTCATAGCACCAGGTCCCTTGATGGAGGCATGAATATTCCCAAGAATACCACTTGAATCACTGCAAAAGTAAACACTAATTTAATTAGGAAAAGATGTATTATAGAACTGTTTTGACCTTAGAACTTGAGAAGATCTTTCTCTTCTATCCCTGCCTACCAGGTTCAAATATGCTACCTCTGATAATAACACTTAAAACACATCTTGTAAAAAGTAACTTCCATGCCCAAAATATTTTACTTAAAGGATGCTCTGACATTCAAGGGAAAGCTGACTCTCAAACAGAGCTTGTAAAAGTTATTTTTTGTGTAATAATAAATCTACCTCAGAGTCCTAAACTGTTTTATTTCTGTGTTAAATTCTGTCTGAGAAGATATGATAAGAATCTGTTCTTGATAGTTAGTTGAGAATTTAAGGAACACATGAAAGACACTGAAGTTTAATTTCACAACATCCTTCCTGGAAATCCTCTGCTTTACTAGTAGGGAGTAGAAAAGAATTACACTCAAGGTGTTCTTAGCACTTTCCAGCTGGTCATTCTAAGTCTCCTTCATTCACTTGACTTTCCTGTTAATATTTTTTTGTGGTTTATGAAAGATTAACAATTGATAGAGTCTAAACTTCTCAACTCTCATCACCAGCATCAGGTCAGAGCTTCCCAATGCTAGACAGCTGCTGAGGTTTCTTCCCAGGGCATTATTCCTATTACTGGGATTCTTTTAAAGAATTACTTCCATGTCTCTATTTTCTAAAGGCAAGTGTCCTGCCATGTGCTAGTTTCTCCTTCTTCAGGACTGGAAAGCTCAATATTTTTATGTCCTCTTCCATATGAATGGAATCATATGAATGGTTGGACTCAATGATCTGGTGGGTCTCTTCCAACCTGGTTGTTCTATGATTCTATATCTTATTCTTTAAAAAACCCAAATCAACAACTGTTCCATCCCAAATCTACCCCCAAAACTTAATCTCATGCAGCTGAACTGCTGGTAAGTCAAAGCCAGCATCAAAGGGAGGGCAGTTTTAAGCTTTGCTCAGAAAACTACCCTCCTAAGGTTTGTGGAACAACGTACATCATGATCTTTATTCACTTCATCCTTTTTACTTTTGCTTGTTTTGAATACCAGTTGCACAACCAGGCTAGAGATCTGCTCTCAGTGCTCAGTATCGCCACAGACAGCAATATCTCAGAATCCCTGGGGCACAGATACATGCGGCAATCTTGACTTTCCTCCAAAACTAACCCTCATACAAAGAAATAAAAATCCCTGTCTCCTAAAATACAAAGAGAAAAACAATCCCCCAAAATGCTAAGATGACCTGGATGCCCTGAGCTGGGGCTGTAATGCATTCATAAGTGAGGCCTGAACTTTCAAAACTTCTGGATGTCTGCCCAGGAGAGGTAAATCAAACCCTCACATTTGGAAATGTAGTAAATAAATGATTACCCGAGAGGATATATTTGTTAGTTTCTGAGTGTTGGGCTTCTGAGAATAATTAAAAACCAAAATAAAACCCAAAAATGAACAAAAAACCCAAACCACCATGAAAAGAATTCCCAGGGCGGGTGATGAAGGCAGAGAATGTTAACTACCTGTACTCTCAGTGCCAGAGAGGGAAGATTGTTTGTCTCAGTGAATTAATTTCCAAAGTTTCTGTTTTCTTCAGTCTGAGGGTTGCATTCCCTTCTG
>WAAB01011271.1:12667-25646 GCA_013389865.1 Piaya cayana
ATTTTTTTTTAAACTTTTTTTCAAGCTCTGTTACTGTTGGACATTTTAGGCTAACCTGTTATATGTTATTCATTCTAATAAAGATTTTAATTGCGGGCAGTTTCTCAGACAAGGAATTATCATATCTCTATCTAGTAGGTCACTCCTACTCTGTTCTGCAAATGTGCCCATTGATGAAACTGGCAAGTTTGTTTTTAAAGGAATGTGAACTATTGATGTTTTTGGAAGGCTGTTTTAAGGATTTCCTGTCTTAAATGACTGAAAAGCTTTATTTTCAATCTAAATGTTCAATTTATAGCTCTCTGCCTTTGTACCAATACACATCTTAATCCCTCTTTTCCTTGATATTTAACCTGAGTGGAAGTTATTAGAAAAATCATATTTTTCTCTCAGCCTTCAAAATTAACATTATCTCGAAAAAGAGGTCATTAGTCAGAATTTCTTTGTTATTTCTGAACACTCTCCAGGAACTTTTTGCTAGGCAGGCATTTCCTTCTCCATAGTCTCTTAGGTTTATTTCTGGACGCTTAGGTAAAAACATATAATCAGTAATTTCCATTCTGTCTGTATAACAGGAATATACATTCCTCCTATCAAAGAACAAAATGTGGACCTATAAAAATAATAAAAAACCTTTACAATCTTAGTGTCAGTTTCATAATAGTACTTACAGCCTTCAGAAAGAAATTATTATTTCTTTCATCAAATGTGAGTTGAGAATAATTCCCTCTAAACAGAAAACTTTCTTCCAGGATGTGATGGAGCAATTTACTTCAGATGAGATTTTTTTGATGTGAAATAGTGCAACGATAAAGTTTCCCCTAGATCTACACACAGCACGTGACTGCAGACCTGTGCTAGGACTTTATTTGTTCTTGCTGCTTTTAAAGATGATCAGGACAATGAAAAAGAGACCAGCGGTGGGTAAAAGCTGAGAGGAGGTTGCTTTATACAAACTTTTAAAGTACCATCAAGGGAGTAAAAAAAAGACTTATTTAATTGAAATTATAGAAACGGGTGCAAACCTGCAAACTCAAAAGACTATGAGCTGCCTAGAATAAAATTTATTCTAATAAAGCATTGAGAGATGTGCCACAGTCTCCTTGTAGAAGTACTAGGAATAAAATACTCAGCTTGTGTCTTTGATCATAAGGAACTGGATGTGCTGAGCTATGAAGCCCCTTGTTCTAAACTCAAACACTATTTTCAATTAGCAAAATCTCCCTTTATAATTGCAAACATATGGACATCTGACAAAACATCTATGATATTTTGCATTCTTCCAGACAGTCTGTATCATCACAGTTTTCTCTTATTTATATTTACAAACACAGGCCTCCAATGTATTTATCTTTATAGAACTCATATAAAGATGTCATATGATTTCTGTGTTTTCCAGGTGTTAAAACTGTGTAACACTGGTTCTCAGATTCACTTGGGCTACAGCTCAATCTATTTTAATGTCACATACAGCTGATGAAATTTATTACTGAGAATGTGCAGTGTGATGGTGACAACAAGCCTCTCTACTGCCCTGTCCTCTCTCTCCAGCTGAGCAGCTGTCAGCCTACAAACACCAGCAGAAAAAAAAATACAAGGATTAAGAAAAGAAAACCTAACATCACATGGTAATGACTTAGTGCTTAATTTCTTACTTGTATTTCTGGGCCACAGAAAACTGGATGTTGCTATTTAAGCAGCATATTAAAAAAAGGGATTATCAGCCTGTGATTCTACAGATGCTTGTAACTGAGTCAGGTTTAAGATACACCTTGCAGAGATGTCAGCCTGTATTCATGGGGTGCTTGCTGCAAGTCTTGCTATGAGACTTTGATCATAGGATTTGTATTATGCTGCTCACTTGCTGAGTCCTGCAGGCTGGTGTCAATATATGAAGAGTGTAAAAAAAAAAGGAAAAAAGAAAGATATTTTTACAAGACCTTGTTACTCTCTCCTCTAGGTCTCTCTTCTTCTGTCTTGAGACACAACAGATGACGGGACACGTGTAGTAACAAATATATAAGAGGGCATATTAAGACAGATGCATTTTACTGGCAGTAACCTCATGTGAAGTGTTCATTTTTCTTATACCTTTTTGTCTTGTATTTATACATTTATTCTATAGTTCCTGTAGTATGATCATAAATGGGTGAATAGTATTCAGCTATCTCACAAGTTTGCCCTCCACTAGATAAACTTCAGCTATCTTCCCGAGCCTGTTATATCACCATTAAAATGTCCCTTTTCCGTTTCCTGGAGGTTTTATTACCTCTGCAATTTAAATGCAGAATCACAGAATCACAGAATCACTGGGTTGGAAGAGACCCATCGGATCATCAATGCCTTCAATTATATTTCAGAAAATATTCTCTGAACATCATACGTGGTTTTTATAAATCTTTCCTGCCCAGTCCCCTGCAGACTGCACAAGATTTGTATTCAGTGTCAGTTATGCGGGATGGTGTCTGGAAAACCTGGTGAAGGTTGAATTTGCCATTAGAGGCATCGTAAATAAGGGGAAATATTAACCAGTTTCTGAAAAAAAAATTCCCCACTGCAAGAAACATGAAGGCAGTGCTGAATAAACTCATGAAACAAGAAGACAGGGGTTGAGAACTGGAAAACAAAATATCAGCATCATCATCACCTTATTTTTCATTCATGAACATGTTCCTCTCTGAGGAAGTTCAGACTTCTGGGTAGTAACAGAGAGGAAAGTGGAAGGACGACGCAAAACAATGTTTCACCTCAGCACAGGTAAAACCATAATGAGCATTATGCTTATGACTCCTTAGGAAAATGCAACAAACATGTTTGCAAGAAGGTTGTTTTCGCATTGCACCATTGCCAGGGGAGGTGGAACTGGAAGTAGCTGTGCTCTCAGCCTCTGCTCACAAAATTCCGTGCTACAAACAAAATTCACCAGATGTATTCCAGTTGTTTGTCTTATAAAACAAATTATTATTTCTTAGAAAAAAAAGCCTACGTCAGGTGAATAGTTACAAGAAAATAGTTACGTCTTTCAGCTTACGCATGTCCTTGTTCTTGGTGGTGGGAACTCAGCCCTTCTCTTTTATAGCTCATTATTGTGTGAACTCACTGTCTTCACTTTAGTAAAAGCAGAAAAGTTTAGCACACCCTATAAAGTAAGTTTGGGACTTGACTTTCTCCATCCACCTCCCAGTGTGATTTATGGGGAGCCTGCTGGGCTCCTCCTGTGTCTCTCCCACCTCAGGGGTTGCTCTGCTTCCTGCAAACATCTTGAAGTTATTGTTTCTAACATACTGTATTAAAAAATATATATTATTTTATTCAGTGAAAAACCTCAGCAGTGTTTCTGCAGAACTCTTGTACCAGCAGCTACCTCACTGCACTGACGTGTTTTGAGAGCTGAACTCAGACAATATTGACTGTCTTCATGTGGTTCAAGACGGATTAATACTTTCCTACTTTTATTGATGCATCTTGAAGACACAGCTGAGGTGTGCGCACAACTAACAAATTAAAACAAACAGTGGCTGTTACAGAATGTACCTGTATCTTTGTCTTTATTGCTGAGAGCCAAGTTTCTTTTCTGAACACAAATTTCTTTCAGAAAATGACACTAGAGTCTTGCTGTGGTTTTTTTTCTCATTTTTTTAATTGCTTTTTTTTTTCTGTTGGAAAACCTTCCCTGTCTTCTTGCGATTTCCAAAAGCCTTAATTTCCACCTAGAATTCCTTCTAACCAAAGAACCTGAAGTTCAAAAGTCTGAGGAGAAAAGAATGGCTGGATTTTATTTTTATCTCCTAGTCTGACATAAGAGATAAAGGCTGAATCACTGAGAGGTCAAAAATCTCTTCAAAGAGAATAAGACATCAAGACAGAAGGACTTCCAAGTAAGCAGGTGCATAACTTTGATGTTTGTTGAAAAAGGGAAGCAAAAAATTCTTTAGAGGAAAGGTAGGAAAACTAAGGTATTGCTGCAGGCCCAGAGCTGCTGTGCAAAGCTGAAGCACAAGTTCCAGTCATTACTGGGTTGTACACATGCACATTTGTTGTGAATCTGTATTGAGATAATAAATGCAATTTAACAGATCTTGATGGAAAAGTCACTCTTACTACAGGGAGGAAATATTCAGAGGGAAAACTGGTAATCCGGATCATAACTTTCCAACATATACAAGATGGTTATGGGACACAGTGATAAAAGCGATGCTAAATGTAAAGTAAATGGCACCCACTGCTCTTCTCCAGCTGGTCGGGTGTGATTTGCTCTTGCCAGTCTCTGCTGACTATTCCCCATCGCCTTCTTCTCCACATGCACAGAAATGCCCTGAAGGAGGATTCACTCCACGAATCATGTGAAACTCCTGCGATCCAGAAGTTGTGCCCAACACCCACCAGAAATACTTTGACTGCTTGAGTTGCTCCTTGTTGCCCTTCCAGGAGCCAGCAGAGCCCTGCAAGGACCAGAGCCTGTGGTGCAGAGATTTTCAGGAGTTTTCTAAAGATGTAGCTAACTTTGTCTCTCCAATTGGGTGGTTCATAACAAAATCCCACCACAATGACACCTTTGCTGGACTCCCTGTTGACTGACCTGCAAGCTCTCACAGACACTGCTGTTTGTCACATACAACAGCCCCATGTATATGAGCAGCTCCTCCTGGAGTTAAAACAGAAATCTCTTACTTTCCTTGCTAATCAGTCATTTTGTAACTCATTCATCTTCTGTGTTTTGAAAACACCCTTTCTATTCATCAGGCTGCTAAGTTCAACATACAAGTACAGTTATAATTGGTGTGAGAACCTTTTCTAACCAAGGAGGAGGAAAGGAACATAAACTGTCAGCTAGATGAAACTGAACATAATCATTTTCTTGTATATACTAAGGGATTAAAGCTGTCCTATACATGCAAAACAGGCTATAAAATCAGATGACCCTTCTTGCAGTGATTGCTCTGCATAAATTCTTGTAGTATGTCCATTATCTGTAGCATCTCACTGCCTTTCTCGGAGTCTCTGTCCATCAGAGCACTGACGGCTTCATGAAAGGGATTGCAAATAAGACTCAGTCTTCTCCATTTGCCTGTTAGATTGGACCTACCTGGTCTTGACGGGCTTTACAGATCTTGGGGGGCAGCCGTTCACCACCTGGCATCTCACCAGTCCTGAAGGACTCGGTGATGGTTGGACTCAATGATCCGATGGGTCTTTTCCAACCTGGTGATTCTATTTAAAGACTGGAAACTTTTGCCGTCGGAGCGTAGAAGTTCTATTTAGCAACCACTCTCCATCACAGAGTTGAGGAAAGTTTCATTGTGTTTTCTTTGTAAGAGGATTCTGGTACCTTCACTTTTCTTAACAAATGCAGCTTAGTGCTTGCTAAGTCCAGTTTGGTACTGGATAAGTAGAGAGCTTGTATGATATAATCATTTACACATCAAGTACTTGATTTTTTCCCTGAACAGAGCCAAACATCACGCTGGGATGCATGTTTTACAAAGAGCATTTAAAGTGATCAGTACCACTTCAGAGAATCTAGTCTTCTATTAAATTCTGTTGGTAATATAAAGTCCGTGTTGTATAATAAAACTGGGAATTGTAAACTGATAAATAAGATTTTAATAGCATCCCATCTCCTAAATATTTTGTAATTTATGTTTGCTTGTAAAAAGTAGTAAATGCCTCATTTATAGTAAAAATAACTGTACTTTTAAAGATAAAAATCAGATATATGAAAAATTATGCAAAAAGAAATGAATATGTTACATTATTAATTTTTAATGCAAGAAAGGAGCACAGGGCACACATGGATCAAAGAATTTATTTTTAAATTAGCTGAAATAACAGCTGTCTCATCAGAAGATAATGAATAGGTGTTATCAGCCTGACTACAATAATATTAATGCTATTACAATATAAACAAACACAATAATCCTCATTAATAAAAACCTTGGAATTGTTATGCAGGAGAGTTTGCTGTTATCTCCCTCTTTTTCCTTGGGTGATGTTCACCCTTTCTGTGCGCCTGTAGCATGAGAGAATTAGAGTTTCAGTCCTTTCAAGGGGGGCAGAGTTATAAAACCTTATTGATGTCCTGGGGTCCTGGCTGGGAGGAATACATAGACCCCACAGCCACCCCAGTGACTAAAAATCATACTGGGATATATGTAAAAACTTCCTCTCTCCAATTATCAAAATTCAGAACAGGTAAACTGGAGCTATGAACATAATGATTTCTTTTAAGTCCAGAAACTATATTATCATTAATTTTTTTTTTTCCCCACAAAGAAACTCTGAACTGCTGTCTGCAATTTTTATTATCTCCAAGAAGAAAGCTTTCCCCTAATGACGGCTTGCAGGATTCCATCCTGTCTTTAGATACTATTTAAGTGTGACTAACACAAAATTAGCAGGCAGGGAGTAAGCAGCTCTCAAGGCTGGGACTCCAACCAAGAGCTGTGTTCTCTCTTATGTCACAAAATTAGTAAATTCGTGTTCTTAGAACTCCAAATATGTTCTCATGTTCTCAGAAATTGTTATAAAGGAAGGTAAACTAACGAAGCAAGTGAGTATTATACAGTTTTAATGCACTTCTCTTTCCGCTGGAGAAAAACAATGTGTTTGTCTTTCTGAGGCTGTTTAATACGCTCTGACTGATAAAAAAATGACACCCTCAAATTACAATTTCAGTTTCTCATGAATCTCCTCTCAATACATCACTTACTCCCCTGGAGGGAGTCTCTTTCTTTAGACTGCCATTCATTCAGATGAACACATATACACACACAAATTTTTGTCCTCTGTTTCTTGGTATTCACCACTGTTCCCTCCGTATCTGAAGTAAACCTGCTTAAAAAAAATAAATTTAGCTATGAAGATATTATTTTCAGCATGTAGCGTGCAACAGTAATTTTGACAGCTTCTGTGGGCTCTTTCCATAAAGGAAGATTAGTAAGTGATGGTGATTGCTGCCCAGAGCGCTAGAGATGGCTGAAATAATTCAAAACTTCCTGCAGAAGGGGTTGATGACATTTGAGATGAACACAAAATACTTAGAAATTCCAGGCTTAGGTAGGAGAAAATAGAAAGCAAAAATACATATAATAAAAGGGCAAACCGAAAACGTGAAGAAAATCCTCCCAGAAATAAGCACATTTCCTAGAACATCAACCCAGATAATTTCTTTCTGGTTTTCCTCACAATTTAATAAGATGCAGAATAATTTCAAAAGCAACGTCATGTTCCTTCTCTCCAACTTTGGTGAGGATGATGTTCATAAGATTGGAAAGAGCCTGATAAGATTTGCTGTATGAAACTGATTTGAAAGAGAGAAGGGAGATAAAAGCCTTTAATGGGGTATTCTGTACTTCATTAAGTCTCTGGAAATCACAGGAGAGATTCCCAGGAACAGCTGATGCTGTGAGTTAGATGGCCGAAATCCTCCTAACTGCTCTGTTTGTATGTATCCATATCGAAATCCCTGTTCTACATTGAAAACACAAAATTACTTTTACAGGGACTCCTTTTTTCTTCCAGCTAAAGAAAGATATGCAATCTAATAATTTTTTGAGGCTAATAACTAACTCTAAAACCAATATTCTCTTTCTCCACTTTGGACAGTGATGTAGTAATTCCTGGGTATCCAAAAAAGTCAGAAATAGCCACTGCAAATGTACAGTGTCTCAGTCAGACCCGCAGAGGGAATTTGGTGTGTATAAAATACAAATCTGATTGTCACGGTGTAGTCTATTTTATCAGGAAAAATAGTGGAGCACAAAAATTTAAAGCAGAATTATTTGAGTTTGTCAACAACTCTTTCTCAAGCCCCCCAGACTTGTGGAGGAATTTAACTTTGTTCAACCAACACAAGGTATTATGAGTGAAGAGTGGAGAGGATGATCTCTTGCTGGTTCCACATCAACAGCAGCACTGGTAATGCCAGTTCCTCACTGTCACTGCTGAGATTTGTGCTACGGTTTATCAGAGAATCATAGAGTAACCAGGTTGGAAGAGACCCAGCAGATCATTGAGCCCAACCATTCCCTCATCTTATCATCAGTATTTTTAAGTGACAATCGCTTTGTCCTTTCCCATGTGAGTTATACCCCATCCCTCTCAGGGGAGAAGCCCACACCTGCTGCAGACTACAAGTGTCCTCAAGCAGGAACTCCAAATTTTAGCCACTTTCTCCATTTCAGAGCCTTTTCTGGTTTGTTCATCATCTACTTACTTTCTGGTTCTTCGTGGAGCTTGGCTTACCTGATTTGATTTGAACAGAGGTTTCTGGGTCTTCCTAAGACCTTGTAATCCCTACACTGATTGACGTAAGCATGAAACAAACTTTAAATAGCTCTTTCCTTGCATACTAAACCTTTTTTTACTTTTTTTATTTTTCTTTTTTTCTTCTTTTTTCCTGGGCTATAGTCTTTTTCTGTTTCCTCAGTGCTTTTCCTTTTCTCTCAGCCAATCACATGATAGTGCTGGGGCCTTTCATGATGTTTTGAGTGATGGAAGGTACCCAAACCCTCTTGTTTGCAAAAGAATTTTATTTCTCTCTTCATGTACTTCTTTCTTCTGTTCTGGAAGCAATTTAGCAATCAGTTCTGACTCAGCAGGTTATAGTGCTGTGCAGTCAGTGTGGGAAAGGTACAGAACAGACTTATCACTAGTGAAGAATTGATACAGACATTCCATAAAGTAGTGACCAAAACAGAGTTCCACTGCTGTTAAGTAGGTGGAAATAAACTGATTTCAATCACCCAAGTGTTCATGGGGAAGTTAACTAGTCAATCCCAATTTCTACAGCTGCTGCTGTGTTTTCTGTGTTGTGTGTCCTGCCCCAAGTGTTTCATGTCTGTGTTCGGAAGCCCTTGGCTGCTGATGCTTTTGCAGGGAGTTTGTCATCCTTACACAGGCCTCTGATTCCCATGATAAGAGACAATTCCCTTGGTTTTAAATTCCAAAGTGCTTTATTGGATGTGAAGTGCAATAGCACATCATACTTCAGTCACTACCTGACCTTTGTTTTCTGGTGTGTCTTTCCTCAACAATAAAACATGGAATAATTTCTATGGAGAAGGTGGTTGTCTGAAAAATTATGCCTGTTTTTCTACCCTCTATGTTGGGCGCTTGCTACAGAGAGCAGTCTGGACAGAGAAACAATCATATGACATTATGAATCTGTTTCTAGAACTGCAGAGGATGGACAAAGCTTTTAATTTGATGTCACATATGATGTCATCTGGTCTTAATTTGCCATCATATAACTTCTCACTGATTCTAGTGGCTATAATGTTGAATGTGCACACTTAGAAGAGGCTGTAAAGTAATAGAGTTTAACTCACTGTGGACGGTTTCCCTCATTTCTTGCAGGCAACTAATAAAAAAATCTTATTTCAAAAGATTTTGACATTTTTTTTCTAGTTCTTATCTTGCAATGGTCGCTTTTGTCATGTAATAAGCTTGTTCTGCCTTTAGCTGTACAGCAAAGAATTGTTATGAAATAAAACTACCAGGTAACACACTACAAAAAAAATTAATTTTACCCCTGGGGAAAACAAATTCATCTTGTGAAACACAACATTATCTTGTGAAACACTGGGATACGCATATATCTGTGACCGCGTTTGGTGATGTTTAAAACATGATTAAGGTGAACAATATCGAAAGCCTGTATTTAATATATGCTGGTATTTATATATTTTCATTGGTTCATTTAAATGCATATGAACCACGTACAGGCAGAAGAACAAAATACTGAATATTGAAGAAGAACAAAAACATTGTAAGATGGAGAATGTATAACTCATCACATTTTATTATATTTGTATGGAAAATAACAGGCATTTCAAATTAGAGCTTATATTAGTAAAAGATCCACTCATGACATACTGTTTACCTGACCAGTCTCATAATTTCTTTTACTGCTACCTATAGTCTGCTTAACCGTGCAGTTTAGATTTCACTGTGCAGTAGGAGGTTGGCTCTTTGAGAACACTTTGCAGCTGAGAGTTACAGAATATGAGATGGGATGTGAGCCCGATGCTGCTCACCTGGGGTTCGTGGATCCATTTATATGGTAATGAAGGCAATCTTGGGTTTTTTGGTGATATCTGCAGCTCTGTCTTAAAAATCATTAGGCGTTTTTGTCCTCCCTGTGCCTAATGTTCATGAGCCTCATTCAGTGTGTTCTTTTGCTATGTGGAAAAAGCCTCTTCCAATTTCCAGACCTTTAGGTTTCCTCTTAATAGAGCTTATCTGATGACTGATATCTGTTCCTCAAATACGGAAATATGCAGCTCTTTGCTATTTCCAATAAACATTTTATATTCATTATCTTATTAAGATACTGTAATATAATATTGTCTATGTAGTTTATCAGACAATATTTCCATTTTATATACTACCTAGTGGCTGATTCTGTTCTCCCACCTGAAATACTTCACTCTCTCTCACAAAGTCCTCTGAGCCACATGCTGTTTCTCCACTTTTGTAGCTGCGTGATCTAGTCATCCTGTAGAAATTAAGCACAGATACAACACATGTCAAACAGATTTTTTCATTCCGTCATATTTCACAAATATCTGCTACTTTTCAGGGTAAAGCTTGAACTTGATTTTCATAGAGGCTTTCGGTTTAGTTTCCTCCCTCTTCTAAATTTCCATCGATCTCTTTACCTCCTTTTCCTTCTTTTATGTGAAGAAACAGTTGGGCTCCTCCTGCACAACAATTCTTGGGCTGCACTTGTATTTCTCATCAGATACAATATCTTCACCTCTGATTTTTATTTGGAGGATCAAGAAAAAGTCCAACTGGCTACTGTACACAGAGTAGCTAATATTCAAAATGTCAAAATAAATCCAGCCAGCCCGATGATTTATTTCTAGTGCCGCAGTCAAACTCCTGCTTGTTTCTTTCATGGGTCTTCCCAGGGCTGCTGTGCTTATATGACTCTCTGCTACTTCAGATCTTTTCTCTTCATGGCTGGATTGAAATATGTTTCATCTTTGCAACGCGCTTCTCTTGGTTTTACTGATTTTCTGCACTCCATTTCTAAGTGATTTAAAAGTCTCTGTCCTCAAATGCCAAATGTCAGCTACCTTGTGCTTGTCTCTCTCCCTTCTCGCAGACACTGAGTGAATGACGCAGGAGCACATTCTCACACCTTTCAAGTGAGCAGGGACAACTCAGAGTGTTAGCAAGACATCCGAATCGGAGCTGGAGGGACCTACAACAGGTTCAGGTGTCGCGATGACCCTTCCTGTGACTCTGTACTTCAAAGTCTTCCTCCCTTTCCTCTCTGTTGAGTTCTCAGTTCTACTATTTATATGCTTCAGTCCTTCCAGAGGTCACCAAGACTTCACATCACACAGCTCCAACATCCCCAAACTTTTGTCCTAAAGCCTCTTCTATTGCAAAAGTCCCTTCATGCTTCTGAAATAACTCCTTTTTTTTAATTCTCCTCTTCTCTCCCATCCCTAATTAGTGGGCAACACAGGAATATTGGTGCATGTGACCAAAGTCACTGTCCTTTTTTGGACTGAAATTTCAAATTCATTTCTCAAAAATTCTCTGCTCATATTTATTAAACTCTCTTTCCTTTTTCTTTTTTTTTAATAGAATAGTGCATTAATTTTTCACTTTGCATTCTTCTGATATAGTTTCTCATAAGTGTACAGATGCCCATGGAGATTTACCTGTCATAACACTTAATATGGTTTTTTTTTCAAGGTACAGAATTATCAGAGTTTGAATGAGTGCGGCTAATCCCAAGCCCATGTCATTCTCAGTTCAAATTTCAGGACCGACTGTTTTCAAAGAATATAGGTCGCAAGTATGGATAACTCCACTTAAATGGTATTTAATAAGACAATAAGCATGGAAACAGGAAAATTAATTATGCAGAATTAAGTTAGCATTATTCAGGGCTTAAAATCCATCCAATGGATCCCTGGAACTGACTCTAAATAAAGAATTGCTCTTAAATTTCAATATGTTCTCTAGACTTTGAGAGTCAAACACATTTTAACAGATTTAAGTTGGAAATTGTTTTCCTGTCTTTGCTAATGTAAAAAAAAAGACAAGGAAAAGAGAGATTAAAAGAGAGCTACTGGAATTGATAAGGAAAAAATAGATGTAATAAAATAAATTTAGCATAGGATAAATATGAATATAAACATGAGGATTAAGTAATGGTGAGAAAAATAACTGCAACCTAACATCCAAAAGAGAACAAATGATAACAGAGTCCTCTATCGTTAGAAAGAAAGAGTAAAACTCTTCAGTAACAGATGAAACTCTAATTTCCAGCATCTCGGGCTGAAGCACGTTGCAAACTTCGTGTGACACCTGATTCTTTCAAAAGAAAAATAATTTTACTCTCTTCTCAAGACTCTCCAGCAGAGGAAGATGTATTTATAGTTCACTATTGCCCTCTCGTGGGAAGAAAGAAAACCAAATATTTAAAACATGAGCATGAAATCCTCACCAACATCTGGTTACTTAGAATCCTGTTCAGAAATGTTCGTTCATCTTGTGCCTTACTTAACGAACAGTGTCTGTGGCGCTAGGTGCTGTGCAGTACAAACAAGGAGATGACCCTTGGATACTATAATAACACTTTTACTTGGTGCATTATAAACAATCACCCATGGGACTTGTCCCTGGACTGTTTAACTCTCCGGAGTGTCAAAGGAGACTTCAACTCAGTATCAGAAAGTCTGTTCTAATAAGGATGACAGGCTACCCCCAGCTGATCTCTGAAAAATAAGTTCTGCTGCAACTCTGATGTGTTCAGCAGCTCTGACAAGGGTCTACAACTTGTGTTAAGAAAATCAGAGCAAGACTATTAGAAAAGTCCGGTTATAAAAGAGAACTGTGAGCTACCACAGAGTTAAATGTAGTAATATACCCAAATGTCACTTATGCATTCAGTATATCTGAGAAGACAGACTTTGAATATGTCACAACAATATCACAGAATTTTTATAGAATC
>WAAB01011273.1:0-14736 GCA_013389865.1 Piaya cayana
TGAAGACTGAGGCAAAAATTTGTGAGGTACCTCAGCTTTCTCCTAGTCTGTTGACATGAGGTCACCATTTTCATCCATCAGTAGGGGTACGTTCTCTTTAACCTTCCTTTTCTGAGTGACATACCTGTAGAAGCCCTTCTTGTTAGTCTTCACCTTCCTCGCCGAGCTCAGCTCCAGCCACACTTTGGCCTGTCCGATCTCATCCCCACACAGCCAGGCAGTGCCCCAATACACTTCCGAGGTTGAAACAGAAGACTACTGTCATTCTGCTAGTTGGCATTGAATAAAAAACCCAGTTTATTTCCTTCATGAGGACCAGCTCTATAAGGGCAAGACAGGGCAGAAGAGCGAGACGGTGTCATACTGACTCTTGCTTCCAACCACCACCAAAGACACTCTTGTAGCTTCCAGCAGTGAGGACGGAGGAGCAGAAGCAGGTAACCAGGCAACTAGTGGTTTAATAAAAACAAACATATATGACAAAACCAGCAAAATAAATAAGACTTCAGGATTAGTTCTACAAAGGAACTTGATGGCACTAAATACACCTCCTGTACTAAAAAAACCAAAACCCACTATTTCTTGCAATCTGATAGGGTCCCACAGCCCTAATCTTTTCATTCTTTCAATGCCTTTAAAGAAAAATACACAAACCAGAAAAATTGCTATGCTCTTCACAAATGAATAAGCCACCCTGAGCACTGAGATTAAACACAGATATTTTCCAAGAGGATCAAGACTATCAAGCAAATATTTCAAACAGAAACATTGCCTTAAGCCATGTCACCAAGTCTCAGAGTGAAAGAGAGAGAATGAGGAAGTGCAAGAAAGACCTGATTCCTTTCTTCATTAATGTCAAGGTCATGCAAGGCTGACACTACCACAAAGTTCAGCAGACACCTGCCCATGACCCCAGCAGGGCTGGTAACTGACCCAGTACAGTAATATCAACAATGAACACAACCGACTTTGTGGACTGATGAGGCTTCATGTCACATATAAATGCCATTGACTTTATTTTCATTGTCTGCAACACCCATTTCAAAGTGGCTGAAAGCAGGGTTGTCGTTTCCTTCAGGTGCCACAGTAAATGGTTTCCAGTTCAACGCTTCCACTTTCTCTGTCTAAAAAAGAAAAGACAAAAGCCATGCTGTGAAGTGAAAGAATTGGTTTTCCTCTCTATGATCTGCACGCAACTAGAGTCAGACTTGACATACAGGATGCTTTGCAGGAAAACACACCTTGATTGCTGACAGAACATAAGTAGTTGTTCATTGCAGCAGCTGGTATTTTTCTAGGGGCATGGAAAGTTTCCTATTGCATAAGGCACTAGTTGTGCAAAATGTCCTTGTCACATAAAATCTTCTTGTCCTGCAAAATGTCTGAGGTATTTTTGGGTGTGCAGGGTTCTAATTGCTGTTTTAATGTCTGTCACCACCACGTCCCTGAGCTATTGACTCCCAGTCCTCAGTGCTTGCCCCATCTCTGACATGAAGAGCAGATTAAAACACATCATTGCTTTGATGTACCATCTCTGGGAAACCTAGTGAGATGTTGAGCTCTTCAAGTGCAGGAAGTTGCTCAGTTCCCCCTGATTGGTTTTCTCAACAACTTTCTGTATTAGTTGTGATGCCAACCACTTGTTATCCACCTCCTAGCTGTATAACCAGGCAGACACTTGTTTCTGACTCCAGATATAAAAAAGTATGGCTGTGGATATTAGCATCCATGTGGGTATTTTTCTTTTAAAAAAGGAATTATATTCCCAGATAGTGAAAACCGTTGTCAGCCTGTTAAATATGGTGAATGACAGTAACTAGATCTCCAGTCCTGACTTCGGCAAACAGCATTACAATAGTATGGTAAAAATCCCTTTCCCACGCTGGTGTTCATATCCAGAAACTGAAACACATGAAATCACACTAAAAGAAGTTGTCATCATGGAGGAAAAACATCTTGCAAACTGGACCATCTCCAAGGCATTATCACTGACTATACTGCAGCACTCAAAGAGCCCTGAAAAAGCTGATCTTCAGTGTTGGGCATCCTGATGATGCTGATTGAAAAGTGATCTATAGTCTATTAAAATCAAGCAAACAAACAAACAAAATACCAAAATTTCCTCTACATTCTCCCTTCTAAAGGATCTTATTACCCAATAATGTCTCCCCTTTTCTTATATCTTAGGGATGGAGCTAGGAAACAGATACACTGACTAGAAATGTTTTCTCTTAAACAGTAGGCAAAGTTACAAAAAAATTCCAGACTCTAGAGAACATATGTTTATGAACAAATGAAGCTTTGCTGAGCCCAAAGCGTGCCTTGGACCAGCTTCCAAGAGACTAGTTAGGGAGTATTTTGGCTGAAATCCAGAGAACAACTGCCCCTTGTCTCAGTTGAAGCTCTGTTGTTCACTGAAATCAAGCTGTAGCCAAACATAGCTTCCCTGCCTATGCTAGCAGCTTTACCCCCACCCACCTTGTGCTCTGCTACTGCCTTAAAGTAGTCAGTCACACCAGGCAGCATCAAATGCTATTAATCCTGTGTGGAAAAAATAAGCCAGGGACTGTTTGCCTTTGTTCCCAGGAGGAAAGTTTGATTTAAATCAGTGTTGCATAATAAAACTTACTTTCTCAGATTTAACCCATGAGAAGCTGGACAGGATATCTTCCTTGGTCAGCATGAATTTACGATCTGTTTTCTGCTTTAGCCCTCCTGCAAAATGGACAAATTGAAATTAGCCAGGTTTTCACGTGCAAGTGATATGTCAGAGCCCAGCTAGGGGCATCAGGCCAGGTGAGCAAGACACAGTTATGCAGCAAAAGCAGTCAAGCAATTATAGGCCTTAGGGATCACTTCTTTACAACGATGTATACTCCATATGAACTTAAAATATAAAATGTTCCTCAAGGTCTATTTGAAATGCCTTAGCCACTTCCCAGAGCTTCCTACATCCTCCTTCAATTTCTGTACTGTGTAAAAAAACACTGAGACATTCATCAGTAAAGAATAAATTCCAATAATGATCTCTGGGACCATCCACCTAGTCCAGGAGCTGTGGTACCAAATGCTGCCCTGAAGCCTGAGCCTCAGCCCTCAAATCCTTGTCAGCAAGACTCCTCTCTTCAGACCCACCATCAATTTTTATAATGAGTTATTTAAGTGCAGCCCTAAGGTGGAGGGATAAGAGTTAGCGGGATCTTTGGGCATTTTTAAGGCATGGAAGATTAACTATTCTTGTGGGGGAATGTGTGTGGGAAAGAAAGGAGATGCATGTGCCTGGAATTAGCTCTGATTGGCACCTGAGGCTTAAATGGGACCTTGTGCCACAAAAAGCAGAGTGATAATGTGGTTGATTCAGGTCTTCTGAGTGTTTGTTTCTTGGGATGAGGAATTCTCATCTTGTTTTACTGAGTTGTCCAGTTCTTATGCTTTATCTCATGGCTGATAGATGACCTGATTCCAACCTAATAAGAAGCAAAATTTGTCTACAAGTATCACTAGAGCAATAGGGAGAAAGGAAAGACCAAATCCTCTAAAAACTTGCAAGTATAAGAAAATGGTCAAGTATAACTTGTGCTCAGTAGTTGCAGGGCTCAGAGAAGCTAATGGAAGCAAATTTGTCTGCTGAGTTCGGAGTTTCCTAGTCCTAAAGTAGGTCAGACTCACAGATGTGACACCTAACAGCCTCAAAGATGAGGGCTGTCATAGGAATCTGCCTGGGTGTACTGGGGACTGCTGTGAGAGCAGCTGCTTTTGTGCTATTTTTGCTATGCTTGAGGTGGGTGAGAGGTGCACTTTGCATTTCACTGAGATGCAAGAACAGTGAGGTTGTGGACTGGAACTGAAGTCCCTGCTCTTAACTGTGGGCTGCTGCTTTTGAGAAAGTGAGAAAGAAGCTAACATAGCCATGCATAGGGTTTGCAGCTCCTAGGTACACGCTCGGGAAATGTGGTGAAAAGCATGCACTGTACAGGTGCAGACAATAAGCTGGAGTGCTCTGAACTCACTCAGAGTAAAACTGCTTTTGTCCTCTAGAAGCATGGGTGTACCTCCTTGCTTGGAGTTGTTGCCATGTTCAGGGACAACCCTTAAACCCTCAGACCCTGCTGGCATCTAATAAAACAGGAAAGACATATGACTTATATGGAGATGTCTGCCCCTCAGGTTATAAAACTGCTGAAGCTTCTTTCCCCTTAAGAACTTAAAGCAACCTTTGCCTAGAGCAGAATCCAAGAATGGGATGCAGAAGGGCTGAGAGGAAGAAATGAGAGAACGATACACTTGTACAATGTTTGCAATAGGTTCACTGGCACTTTCTACAGCAACGACAGCTCTCTGGTCATCTAAGTTTGAAAGAGATCTAAGACATTAAATCACAGCTCTGGAACTGTACCTGTTAGGAGGCTGATAATTAATCCTACAGTTACTGTGACGAGTGTCCCAAGTGTGCTGAAGTAGAGATAAGACAAGGAATACCAATTGTCTGCCAGGGCAGGTCTGAAAAAGAACAGAAAAGGGTTTAATATCTGCTTTCCTATTCCAAGAAATTTGAAAATGTTTTCTGTTTCCAAATAAATACTGAACTACTGATTAAGATGACCTGCTACCCTTGAACTACGTCTATACAACAAAATGGGCACTGAAAATATGTTAAAATTTGCAGGACAGGTTCCTTCATAGGGGAGGATACCAGTCAGGAGAGTGAAACAATGCATGGGCCAGAGCAGGTAAAACAGGATAGTCTAGTCTCTGCTAGCAATCTAGTGCAGAGCTGAGCACTCCAACGATCCAGATAAAGGGATAATTTCTTTAGAAGGAGAGGACTTATTTAAAGGAGACACAAAAATAATAAGGAATCAGTTACCTGCAGCTTTAAAGAGCCCGAAACAAAAGGGCAACTGTCACACCTCAGGTTACACCTTACTTTATTCTCCTTGACAATGTGCCCTGTTGCAACAGCTCCTTCCCCACAGCCATGAGCAATGCTAGAGGCTTCATCTGAGAAGTGCACTATATGAAACTGGATGCTGGCCTCCCATGTGTGTACCATGGTAGCTGTTGATTGTACAGTGCTCTAGGATGTAAGGATTGTGAAATCCTAAAACTGTGTTTGTTCAGCCTCTTTCTGCCCCTGTTGTTCCCTATGTTGTCATTCATAACTGTTAGTGTGATTGTCCAAAGACATATGGTATTCGCGGCAGGGAGAAAATGCCTTATATTTTACCCATTATACAGAATATACCCTCTTTTGAATTTCCTGAATAGAACTATTCCTGCACAGACAGGCTATTGAAGGTGGAACTGTTAAACTGGCAAATTTCCCTTCAGCTGCCTACTACTTTAATTCATGTGACAGGCTGTGGTAGTTGATCCAATAACTATAAACGTTATGTCTTCTTTAGCAACATGGTTCCCAGTAGGGCACATCCACACTTTTGACCTAAAATATTGAACTGAAGCTTGTCAGATCAATAGGAAGATTCACTTCAACTTTTGCTCTGGGATAATTCAGACAATCTTCACTCTGACAGGTGAGAAAAGAAATTGGAGAAAACTGCTTCATCTTGAGCAGTTTGGTAGGTAAACTAGGGAAGGGTATTTGTAGTGACCCAAGGCAGATGCTTATGTTGCTATAAAACAAATCCACGCTTTGTTGATTGCTCGAGATTAACTTGTATACCTCACTGCAGCTGGTGTGGTGGCTGTTGTTAATGGATTTTGAGTTGATGTCAAATTTTCTAAGGATATATGACAGCCTGCAGTTGAGAGAAAGAGTGGTTTGGTCCTCTCTGGAAGTGGAGGATAAATCTGAGATCCGATTCCAACCCAAAGTGAAATAAGAAAGCCACTGGCAAGACCCACAAATGCACCCTGCAAGACAGAAAATGAAAGTTGAATTTACATGAAGAGCAAAACGATATTTGCAAGAAAAAAAAACCCACACGTAAATGAGTAAGAAACAGTCAAAGTTATCCAAACTTTAGGCTCCATAGCAGTAATGAAATAAACAGCTGAGGAGAGCTGGAGAGTTTACTTAATTCCCCTTTGGGGAAAACAGTGTTTACTCAGCTCCTGAGCGCACCTCTTTTTATTTTGCCACTATGCCTTTAAAATCAAAGAAACTTTTGTACTGCATGGTATATGGAAAATCTGTTTTATCCGAGAGTCTTCTTGAACAAATACAGAAGCAATTTGTTTTTCAGAAATTGCTGTGTTTTTCTAGTTTAGAATAATGAGTTTCATTTTTATTCATATCTCCACCCACCCTCCCTCTGGTCACGTAAATCCCTACATGGGATGGAAATTCAAGTTCCTATTCAGCCCTGTTCATCACTTCCTTGAGATACATAGGAAAGTGAGTGAGGGGAAATGTTCTCATAGAAAGCATCAAAGAGATCATGCTTGTGGCCCAATACAAGCAGGAGAGGGGGAAGGAGGTGCCCAAAATTATCGATTCTACTTACAATTTCATTTGCAAAGGAGCAGAGGATTCCCATGGCAAACACTCCTAAAAGGGGGCCACCAATGATGCCAAAAATGCTGAGTGCTGCCTGAGGAAAGAAGAGAGTTACTATCAGGTTGCTGTGCAAGTTAAAGACTCCCACACAGCAAGAAGGGAAGATGTTGAGAAGGAAATTATGAGTTTTTTAACCGATGTGCGCTAAGATGGCTGGACTTGGTATAAGCCCTATGGGTGCTTAGAGCAGAGGCTGAGCCATGGGCCATTTGAGGCCAGTATCCAACAATAAAAAGTAACCTGATCAGGCAATCCAGCAATTACTTTCTTTCTTAATTAATTCTATGTCATTCAAAGTGGCATGAAAAAGCATTCTGACACCTACCTGCAACAAGGCTCCCAGGACAGATGCTAGTCCAGCCATAGCGATACAGACTCCACCAAAAAACAGGCCTGTGTGGGAAAGGCAGAATGATGTGTAAATCTGCCAAAGTCTGAAAAGAACTAGTACAAATATCTCCATTTAACCTAGCACGGCCCTTGACATCTCCAAAACAAACCTGCTAGCATATGAGTTCTTTCTAAGACAGGCTGAATCGGCTAAAAGGTCGGGTTTCTGTTTGCATTAAGAGGAGATCATGTAATCTTAACAAAATCCTCTTCCTGTATATTACTAGACAGTAGTTAATAAACGGCAGCCACATGGATTAACCATAGTGACAATACCACATGTATTGTTCATATTTCTCAGTTAATCTCCTCTGTCATGGTCCTTATTTTGAAGGACTTATTTTTGCTTCTCAGTCTAAAATCTTCAGAGCAAGAAAGTAAATGCTGGCAGATTACCATGCTGGCACCATGACAATGAACATCCTGGGTGACCAGGACATAATGTCTCTTCCCAGGACCTGTCACACTGGGGTTATTTTCTACACCTCCACCCCTGTTAAGTTTCACTGCACAAGCAGTAGGCTAATCCCACTTAATTAATATGTTATGGCAGCCAACTATTAATCACAATTAATGTGATTAATGTGATACGTCAGACAACTCAGGATAAGCCCAACAACAAGTTTGGCATAAACATTGTTCACAATAACATTTAAGAAACTGCTCTCAGGTGAGAATATTTAATGCTTGTCCCCAGCCACCATTCTGATGTCCACAATAGTATGGGCTATGACTCTATGTAGAGACTGTGTTTTTTCCATGCTTAGTACAAATGCTGTCTTGACCTACACCTGGAGCTGGTCACAGGCAGTATAACGAGCAAAAATGACAATTGCATCTCAGAGATTTAAAATATCTGCTCAGCCTAGTTCTGACCCTCTTTGAGCTACATTAACAGAGGAGTTAAAAAGGCTGAAAGAGGCATTTATCATTCCCTGGAACACAATGCCACTGCTTGCTATCACTCAGTTCAAAATTTTGTTACAAAACTGTTTCCTTCGCTTCTCATTTTTGACAGAAGAAAGAAAATTAACAGCTGTTCCAGTTTGAGATATTTGGTTTGTAGTATTGTGAATCAATATTGAATACAGGTGCAGTGCATCTTTACTGCTTAAAGATTAAACTAGATGGGGTTTTTTTCCCCTTATGCTCACTTGAAACAGCTTGCCCTTCGTTCTGTGTAAAACCGACACAGCTGATCTTGCCTCCCCCTCTCCCTCCACCAATGCAGTCCTATTAGTGTGAATGCACTTACAACACCATAATCAAGATTTGAACCAAGCTCTTACTTTGTAAAACAAAAGTAAAAAAAGATATTTTCTGAACATACTCATCCCCATGGAAATCCATGACAACTTCTTTTCAGAGAGGGATCTGAAGTATGGCTTAATGAGGTCTTCAACAGTCACAGCAGCCAGAGCATTGATGCTGGAGGACACTGTACTATAGAAGGCAAGAATTATAATTACTTTTTAATCTTAGAAGCTGAACTCACAGATAACAGATGGGTTACTAGCAGACAGAAACTGTGACTATCTAGAACAATGTCAGAAAACTAATGTAAATGCTATATTGGTTGAAATGACTTACTATTTCAGGTGATGCAGTTAATAGCTTACAAAAATAGTTTAGAATAATGCTCCTAGTGAAGATAAGGCAAATCTTGATGAAAAGACGGGCCTAGAGAGGTCAATAAAATATCTATTACATGTGGCTAAAGCACAAACACTACTGGTATAAGTGATACCTTCACAAATTATTTACACAGTACATATTTACATATGTAAAATTCCTACATGCCTGTCACTGATTACTTTGAATGCACTCTCAGAAGAGGATTCACATAACCTAATTACACTCATCTTAAAATTGGACATCTAGTCCAAACTGAACTACTCCAGGTTTCCTATGGAGTCAGAGAAACCAGTACTCCTCAGGCACAAAGCCAGTCAAATTATATTGTTTAGATTAGACATTAGGAAGAATTTCTTCACCATGGGAGTGGTGAGACACTGGCACAGGTTGCCCAGGGAACTTGTGGCTGCCCCATCCCTGGAGGTGTTCAAGGCCAGGTTGGATGGGTCCTTGGGCAGCCTGATCTAGTGCGAGGTGTCCCTGCCCATGGCAGGGGGGTTGGAACTAGATGATTTTTAAGGTCCCTTCCAACCCTAAGTATTCTATGATTCTACGTTGTTTCTATGCATACCTTGCTCTTGCAAGCCATCAGCTTTCCTTCAGCACATGAAAACCAAACATCCTGGTTATTCCTTCTGTTTATGTAGCTACAAGTACTCAGAACCACCACAACAAAGAACTTATTCTAGTGTCACATTCTTAGGTTTCCTCATTTTTATCTGCTTACTACTGTTCAAAGCCTTCCTCGAGAGCGACAGTGTTTCCTAAAAGATGCTCCTTGGGAAAGCTGAACAAAGCACTCGTCACTATGGAATAGAAGGGGATTGATTTGTCTGTTTCTAGATTTGAAACTGGAAAACAAAAGATAAGCAGCAATTTCCCCCAAACTGTAGCAATTTTGTGTAACCACTCATTTACTACACTTAAAAGCCCCTATGGCAAAGGGGCTTCAAAGGCACAGAAAAGTGGATTTGTTAGTACTGTTCATTGCGTGTGGCTAGCTGTTTCCTCACGCTGTTATTAGGGCACTCCGAACTTAAGACCTCAGATAGCTGCTGTTGAAAACCTATAGATATTTAAGCTGTATCTTCAAAGAGCTTATAACACTTTGTTTTAAAGGAGAAAAATCAGCTAGGTAAAGAAAGGAAATGCAAAAGTTTAAGTTCAAATGCAATTTTAGCTCTAAGAAAAAAAGACAAAAAAAGGGTACTATGTTCCAAATGATTAAATTACCTTAACGTCCCACTGTAGGCACAAGCCACAAAAAGCCCTGGCAGTCCTGGAAAATCACCAAGAATATCCATCACAAGGTATGGCATTAGCTGAAACATTTGGAGAGTAAGAAATATAACCATCTTGCCCTAATTTTTCTTTATCTTCACTATTATTTTTGCTACAGCCATATCAATGACATTATGCCCGGTTGTTCTAATTTTGAATGCCCCATCTTGCACTATTTATTGGGTTTTTTTCATCAAAAATAAACCCTAAAACATCTACTCAAGTTACAGCAACATCTGGTTAGACCCAGGAGAGATGAGCACATAGTCATGCTGTCTGGCTTGCTTTCCAGTGATGCTGGTATAGGAAACTAGCACCGGGTAGCAGGTAGTTCATACCGTACATCACTCTGTTGGGTTTGGGTGCCACAGTAGATGCTTCTGTCTACTGTTGACTCCACAAAAAGAGTTTTCAGACACAGTTCAATAACCTCAAGGTACCTGTTGGAAACTGTATCATTTGTTGACCTTTGCAAGACCTGAGTGCTGGAAATGGTAATTTTAAGATTTTCTTCCTGTGAACCATTTTTTTTCACAGACAATTCAACTTTTTTAGTATCTTTGCTTCCAGTTTCCATCAAAAGAATCTGACTGATAGAAACAACTTGATTTCCTTTGTGTTTCTACCTTGGCTTTCTGTTTCTCATTTTATTCTTCCCTTAAAGACCAGGTGGTCCTGCCTCTGGTATTCCATTGTCGGTGCTCTACTCCTGGCTTTTAAGCTATTGTCCACAGGGAGTTATCCAAAGCCTATGATTATTCCAGGCATAAACATACAGAAAAAAAGACATGTGCAATTTCCTTGGGCCCTGACCCTGGTCAGTCTATTGGTCCCCAGGGCACTTGTTCCTCACACAAATCTCCTGTTTGAGGCATCTTTGCGGAAATGCTATCTGCCAGTTACAAGGTGCCTTCTCCACAGCATGGAACAACGTGGTTTGGTTATCCAGTTCTCTGCTAAAGGAAGGAAGGATTCACCATTGCTAGCAAAGAACTGCCTGCTGGTAGCCTTACTCCAAGTGTATGCTCTGGGCACAATTATATATCAAGTCTGAAAAGGCTTTCACCTCCCTTGGCACTGGTTGGATGATAAAAAGCAGCTCACTGGGGCCCGCAGTCATTCAGGTGCTACTGTTTCAGCTGTCCCTGGCAGCAGCCTCCTTCCCTCACTCCTCTGTGAAGTAGTTTCACACAATGCTGCTACCCCAAGATGCATTTTGAGTGAAAAATCCAAATACCTGCAGAGGTGCGTGGACTGAGGTCTCTCCACATCATTTTTCTCCCTGCTGCCCTCCTTACCTGGTGCTAAGAGACCTGCAGCTTGGGGATGCTGAGACTGAACAACACTGAGGATAAGTCTCCTGCTTTCCCCAAGGTATTCCTTCCCACCATGGTCTCAGTTGAATCCCTCAGTGTTATGGACTCACCTGATAAGGAATTCGGGCATGTCATTATTCCCAAGCCCCTGGCTTTTCAACCCAGTTGTTATGGCTGCAGAGAAAGGATGCCTCATTGCCACCTTCCTCTGAAATGTAAGGCCCTACCTGGTCAAGTGCCGACACCTTCTTTGTTGTCCATGGGTCGCAGTCCTTGTAGATGGAGTAAAGGCACAAGCCAGACAGTATTGCACAACTCAGTATTATCCAGAGGCCCAACAGGTTGATATAGAGAGACCTGCACCAAGACAAATGTAAACACCATGCTAGAGCTCCACATCATGCAAAGCCCTTTTGGGGCCAAGCAAGCACCCATGCCAGCACCGAGGAGACCTCCTAGTCAGTGGATGCCTGATGGAAAGGGAGTCACAATATAGCTCCCAGCATTGAGATCACGTGTGAGATCATGTTTTTAAATATATAAATTACAACTCTGATTTTGATGGTATGAACTGAGCACCCCTCACCTGACAAAGTCTGCTCAGGCAATGATGGGAGCAGTATGGCAATCTCTGCGTTTTATCATGTACGCAACTTTTACATTTCAGGCAGCTGGCAAGAAGACACTCTTCCCCTCTTGCCATACTCCTTGTTAAAGACAAACCCCAGACAGCTTTGTAAGGTGGGGTGCACCAGATCAAATAATATGGTACCTTTCACTCAGTACTAGCACTCCTTTGCCTCTGGAGCTGCAGTGCTGTGCTTATGCAATGCTGGAGTTGCCCTTGCAAAGCAATAAATCCCCCATTTCCATCTGGGACACTCTCTTTGGGAGGCAGTAAAGAAGCACTGGGACCTGGAACCTGCTCTTGAGCCACCTACAGCTGCCAGTTCCAGAAAACAGGGGGTTGCCACTGACCCTAGGGCTTCCCCTTTACTAACTAAACAACTTGAAGCTTGGTATGGTCTAGTAAACCCATCACCTCCCCTGGTCTTAATGGGAGCTTCAGCCAATGCTGAAAGTAGAAATGCAATTTTATCAGACTACATTTGCCATATACAACTAGCAGCCTCTATTGGCAGTGAAAAAATTTTTTTTCTCCTTGTCCAGTAAGGGCTTCTCCCCTCCATCTAACTATCCAATGTTCTCAGATGTTTCTCAGCTCTTGAAGAGTCTTGGGTCACAAAGTTGTTCTCATCTCAAGCAAATACACCCACCAGGAGCTTGGCCTTGAAAAACAGCATTACTTCCCAGTAGTCATCTCCTGGTTATCTGCGTACCATCTGCCAATAGTGATTTAACTGCCTTATAGAGCACATAACTTGGACCTGTGCCAACCACTAAGATCACTGCTGGGAGGACCTTTGGTTTCTGTGCAGTTACATCTATGCTTGCAACGCTTCAGGTGGTCTCCTAATGTTTCCAGTTCCCAAGAAGGTTTAAGTCTGAGTTGTTTTAGAGAGCCATTGAGATGAATTAAGAAGTAAAACTAACTTTACAAGCCTCACTAGGCATTGAAATGACATTTTCAGTAGGGTATAACATAGATTAAGTAGTTCAGCTGTAGGTATTGTACCATAGAAAAATTATTGGCAAGCACAATATAAACTCTTTAAAAAGACCTATATAAATAAAACCTGATTTGCAGATAGTAGGGGAAACTCTGCCTTTATGCTTTGTATTTGCAATCGGGGTGGTCTAAACACAGAATCAACAACTTTAAATGTCTCTCTAAACTAATTCAGTAAATATGAAGTAGTCTTCTTATACACATGGGTTGGATGTCTTACATTCATTTAGCTGAAGCTGTTCCTGCACTGATATAATCTACCTCAGCATAAACTGATTTAGCACAAAATTTAACCAACAAGTTAAATCAATTGAAATCTTTTGAATATATGTAACAGCAGTATTAGCCTATGGCCTGTAGTAAAGATTTGAAAGTCAAGAGAAACACATAGAAGCAAAAGAAATTGTCCAAATCTGGCAATTCTTGGTTTCAAATTGTGTCAGTGTTTGACAGTGAAAAGAAAGCTGGAGGGTTTTTTTGCTCACCCTATGACTAATCATTGGAGTATAATAATTGTAGAACTGTTACAGAGAGGTGTTCCCATTAATTCTGAGTAACATGGTGTGGACTTTGGGTGAAGTAAGCACTTTTGCTGCATAAGGCTTATTTTAAGTTGTTTGTTTCAGGATGACCCTAAGATTTTAGCACTGAAATATCCCTGATGATGACCTTGACAGGAAAGTACAGAAAAATGTGTCATTAGCCCATATTTTTCTGAAAATTAAGCTGTCCAGCTCTGAGTGCCTGTTATTGCTCATATATAAGCATTACGTTCAGTTTGCCTACTTACTATTTGAGGACGACAGTATGTGCTCCTACCTTCCGGTGTGTCTCCTGAACAGAGTGAAATATTATCCCAATGTGTGAGAAAATTCCTACTCTTGTGCTACTGCTAAAGGCCTTCCCAAAAACTGCAAACTGGGATCTGTGAAAGAATTATTTTCTCATCTCTGACTTATTATTGTGTTGTCTCTTATAAAGTCTTACAGTGAATGCTGTGGTACAAAACCCCTATTAGCTGACCTGATGCCATTTTGCACTGCTATGTACAGGTTAAATGGCAACAATGTGTGCAAATGAACTAGACAGTCACTACAGAATGGTAGTGTTTATAGTGGTGACAAGCCACAACCATTATAGAGATTTCTCCATGCAGGGAAAATTCCCTGCACAATCAAGGCACAAGCAAGAGTCCAATCACCCACACCAGCAGAAGAGTAATCCACTAATTAAGGCTGTGGCATCACTGATATATATGAGCTATAAATTCCACCCAAACCTCTCCAGAACCAGATGGCCTCCAGCCCTGGTTACAGCTGCTCCAACAGCTCAGAAAACCTACCATAGAGTCAGATTCCCCTTGACCACACTTGGCCTGAAGGTGTTCCTCCTTAAAAATGGGGTAAGGAGGGTGTGAGAGAGATGCATAGCTCTATGTGCAGCAAGTGCTCAGGAAGAATCATCTCACGGGCACACAAAATGGCACAGTGTGTGTGACTGTTTTCCTATGCAGAATCATACCAGGTAGCATTACAGGTGTGAGATGGACCTCCTGTCTCTGCAGTGCCAAGAACCTGGAGCCCACCCACATGCCAGTGATTGCAGAGATGCCACGTGGTGTGCTGGAGATCATAGAATCATAGAACAACCAGGTTGGAAGAGACTCACTGGATCATCGAGTCCAACTATTCCCATCGATCACTAAACAATGCCCCTCTGCACCTCATCCATCCATGCCTTAAACACCTCTAGGGAAGGTGAATCAACCACCTCCCTGAGCAGCATATTCCAATGCCCAATGACCCTTTATGTGAATTTTTTTTTCCTAATATCTAGCCTAAATTTCCCCTGGTGGAGCTCGAGGCCATTCCCTCTTGTCCTGTCCCCTGTCACCTGGGAGAAGTGGCCAGCACCCTCCTCTCCACAACCTCCTTCCAGGTAGTTAAAGAGAGCAATGAGGTCTC